>JAKVIS010000123.1:0-138216 GCA_033119425.1 Bufotes viridis | reverse complement strand
GGCAAGTTTAGGGCAAAGTGGGATGGATAGGTCTGTGACTTCTCAAATAATGGTAGAAACAGAAGCCCAGAGTGGAGATACTGATGGGCAGAACCACCACATATGAGCTGGTCTCATATCTTGGCGTCTGTGGCTAATCTGTTTGGAGTAAGATACCATCGTAGTTGAATTTTCCTTTTCTGCTCTGTGTGTTTTATGCAGCGAGAACATTTAATGGACCAGTATTAGGCCTCATGCACACGAACGTATTTTCTTTCTGTGTCCGTTCCATTTTTTTGCGGACCATATGCGGAACCATTCATGTCAATGGGTCCGCAAAAAAAACGGATGGTACTCCGTGTGCATTCCGTTTACGTGTGTCCGTTTTTCCGTTCCGCAAAAAAATAGAGCATGTCCTATTTTTTCTAGTTTGCGGACAAGGATAGGCATTATTACAATGGGTCCGCAAAAAAAACAGATGCCATACGGAACGTCATCTGTTTTTTTTGCGGATCCGCAATTTGCGGACCGCAAAACACATACGGTCGTGTGCATGTGGCCTTAGGCGAATGTCTTCTCCAGATCCCGTTCCCATTTACGAATAAAAGGTTGTTTAACACCTTCATCAAGTGATAGAAAGGATCAGTAGACAAGTGACAATTTGGACAGAGATATAGCACAGGTCCCAAATAACTTGTTTAACCTCTTAAGGACACAGGGCGTATGTGTATGCCCTAATGTCCGAGTCCTTAAGGACACAGGGCGTACCCATACGCCCTAAATTAAATCTGCTGTAAAAAAAAAACATCGCGATAGAAACATGATTCCTGCTGCGATCGTGCAGCAGGAACCATGGTTATATGCCGAGGGGGGTCCTGTGACCCCCCCATATCGGCAATCGCTGAAAACCGCAGGTCAATTCAGACCTGCGGTTTGCAGCGCTTTGCGATGTATCTGATCGTGGGGATCAGATACTTTAAAATGCCGGCAAATGTTTTTTTATTATTACTGTAATCCCCCCCCCCCCCCCATTGTGATGGGCGGTGCGGGGAGGGGGGGAGGCTTGCAGGCGGTGCAGGGGGGCGGGCGGGCGCGCGATCCTCTGCCCGCCCCTCCGCTCAATTTCAGGATGGGCGAGCTTGGCAAGCAGAGTGTCAGCACATTGCAGGCATGGATGTCAGTCTTTTAAACCCCTTCCATGCTGCGGTCCGTAGGGAAGCTGTATGGAAGTGGCTAAGAGGGAGGAAGCTGCTGTGGGGGGCTGAAGTGCCTGGTGCAGCCCCCTAGCTTCAGTCCCCAGCTTCCCTCCCTCCCCATCCTCCGCTGCTCTGTTATAGCAGCGGAGGAGGGTAACCATGGCAACAGGATGCCTTCAAAGGCGTCCTGCTTGCCATGGTAACAGAACTCTGATCAGGCTTTTGCTAAAGGCAAAAGTCTGATCAGACTAAGTGTCAAGTAAAAAATACAGTACAGTACATTATATAATGTACTGTACTGTATTATACAGACACCAGATCCACTGGATCTTCAAGAACCAAGTGGGTCTGGGTCAAAAAAAAATGTAAAATTTGAGAGAATTAGAATATTTGCTGCATTGATCCATGTCATTCATAAAGAGAAATAATTAACATAATCCTGTTTCAAAAATTCAGCCGCACTTATTCACTTAGGCTAGTTTCACACTAGCGGCAGCCTTCTCCGGCAGGCTGTTCTGGCGGTTGAACAGCCTGCCGGATCCATGCTGTCACTAGTGCATGCATGCCGCCGGAGGTCCGCTCCAGCCCCGTTGACTATAATGGAGGTGGGCCGGAGTGCCGGTGGCAGCACGGCAAACATGCTGAGAGGCGGCGGGAATAAAACTACGACATGGAGTGAGGCAGTAAAATGCCTAGATAAGTAATAGAGTCTAAAGACCAGTGGAATTTGTATATACTCTGGATATGACCTCTGACCTCTCCCGACACACGGAAAGATAAGATATTGGACTTGGTGACATTTAATTTATAATAAGAAACCTTTGAAATTTGTTGCAAAATATGAGTAACTGCCGCCAGAGATATCATATATCTGCATATATGCCGATGATGTGCGACTGGTTACCTACTCGTATCCCAGTTAGCTCAGGGCAAGATTGAATACGTTCTGCTGAGGGTTCCATAATCACAGCATTTTCAATCCCGTGATAGCTTTCAATTATAACATGCTTGTAATGAAAAATAGCGGAATTGTGAGATGAAATTCAAAACGGAAACCTTTAGAGGCATTCCATTTTGATCAGTGATAATAGAGTTCTATGGCCAAAAATAATAGTTCAGTTTGGTTTCTGTTATCCTGGACAGAAAAGAAAGTCCTCTCGACAGGACTTTTTTTTCCGTCCACGATAACGGAAACCTGACTGAACCGTTATTTTTGGCCATAGAACTCTATTATCACAGATCAAAACGAATGCCTGTAAAGGTTTCCATTTTGAATTCCATCTCACAATTCCGTTATTTTCCATTATAAGCATGTTATAACAGAAAGATGTAACATAATTGAAAAAGCCGATGTGAACCCGCCCTTATCCATTTGAAGGTTGTACAGGGAGGAATAATAAGAATAAAAGCATCTGCAATCTCATGGGTGAGTGACAACTGAGTTAGGCAGGTGCAACTGTTCTATTCAGGAAGCTGCCACTTTGTGGTTCAAGAGGCGTGAAGCAGGGCCTCAGCTCTATCATGTGATAGAAGTTGGCTTTTAATCGCCCCATCGCATATGGCTTTTAATCGCCCCATCGCATATGGCTTTTAATCGCCCCATCGCATATGGCTTTTAATCGCCCCATCGCATATGGCTTTTAATCGCCTCATCGCATATTCATGCTGATAAAGGAGGGACCTCAAATGCACTCAGAGAGAATGCACCTCTTTATATAGGTTGGAGGAGGATGGACAGGATTTATACTGCTGTTCAATTTGAATCTTAAAGCTGTTGTTCCCTATGTTTTTTGAGGTGGGCAGCTAATTTAAGAAAAATCCCCCTCAATGTATGCCTTATGCGTAAGCCATAAAGTGTCAATGCATATCTCCTCAGTAGCATTAATTTTGAAGAATTTACCTAAGTCTAAGTTAGAGCGATACTCATCTACTCTCTGCGCACATTTGAGATAGGGATTAAAGGGGTTGTCCGGGTTTAGAGCGGAACCCAGACATAACCCTACTTTCACCCCTCCGGACCCCCTGATAGTAGGACTGCGCAGGGCAAGGGCTTTTTTGTTTATGTTTTTAACACTACTAGGTGGAGGCTTCCGCCTACCAGTTGTGCCGGTGACATCACCAGCACTGATAGGTGAGCTTTAGCGCTGCCCTAGCCGTTTTACAGGCTAGGGCAGCGCTAAAGCCCACCCATTAGTGCTGGTGACGTCACTTGGGTAACTTCCAGGCGGAAACCTCCTCTTAGGGTACTTTCACACTTGCGGCAGGACGGATCCGACAGGCTGTTCACCCTGTTCATCCGTGCCGTCGCTCAGTCCCCATTGACTATAATGGGGCCGGGGGCGGAGTTACGGCACAGCACGGGCGAGAGGGGAAGGAGCAGCAGTGCGGCAGCACGGTGAAATAGCGGCAGGACGGAACCGACAGGGTGAACAGCCCGTCGGATCCGTCCTGCCACAAGTGTGAAAGTACCCTTAGCTTTTCCCATGGAAAGCCCAATACGTCACCGGATCTTCTAAAAAAGCCTTTGCCTTGCGCTGAATCGAGCAGGGCAAAGGAGAGCATTATCAATCAGAATACTTACAGGAGCATGATCAGACCAAGTAGCGAACCCAATGTCCGACCTGGCTACCCTGAATAACAGATGTCTAGAAATCAAACAATAATCTATACGAGATTGAGATAAGTGCACTGGGAAAATAAAAGTAAAATCTTTTTCCCCGGCATGTTGGTATCTCCAAATATCATGGTAGGGTGTGTCGTTAAGAACATCCTTAAGATCAGCTCAGTGTGAACCCGTTACACTATAGTAATTTAAACTGGCGTTCACTGGTATGTTCACCACCGATAACTACTGCTCCTTTGGCCAATTTCTGTACTCTTTTAAAGAATTTTGTGAGGAATGCAACCTGTCAGACATTGAGTGCTTACACAGAGACAATGGTGTATTGGACATCACCGGTCATGTAAAGCAGAATAACATATCTCCCAGCTAAATCTGTAATACCACCACAACTCCCGCTTTCCTCTTGCGAATAGCACATGAATGGAAAGTGTGAGGAAACAAAACCAGTCAAACTTAAAACACCTAGACATGGGTTGCCTACCTCCAGAGAAAGCATACTCATGTTTGTATTTGCAGCTAGCCGTCCACTTGCCCTGCATCAAAGCAAGTACCCCTTTTTAATACACCAGATACTAGGGGAGGATTGGCCATAGACCCTACAGGGAAATTTCCCAGTGGGCCGATGCCTAGGAGGGCCACCAAAGCCCTTCTCATGGCCGCCAGCCAGGTACCTAATGATCTGATTCTCTCCTATGCACCTGGCCAGCAGCTGTAGGTGTCCTCCTGAATTCAACTGTATCTATGTCCTCAGGACAACGATACAGTTCAATACTGTTCGGCAGGTGGCAGTATTTTCTGCTGCACTGTGGTATTTTGTTCAGCTGGGGAGGTATATTGCTCTGCACTATGGTATTGCTGGCCCTGCCTAATTATGTTGCCCCACCTTCTGTATGTTTGGACCTACCTACAACAAGGGGCCACTTTTACAAATTTTTTCCAGGGCCACTTGTAGTTCCCAGCTACAGGAGAAATTACAAATAGCGCCCGCTCGGGAGTGCATATCCGCTATATCTTCTATAATGTCGATTGCATACATTTAACCCCTCAAATGCCATGGTCAAACATGACCACGGCATATGCAGGGGCAAAAACCCGGAAGTGCACCCTTCCAGGTGTGTCCCGGCTGCCCCCAGTGCGGATCGGGGGAGCCGAAGTGTAGATGTGTCAGCCTCTGTGTCCATCAATGGTAGGAGGCTACCGCACATTAGTTCCTATGGAACCCATAGAACATGTATTTCTCATGGATTCCAGTGCTAATGCATTAGAGTCTATGACAGAAGCAAGCTGATGATTGCTTCTTATAGTTTCCTATGAAGAGTGACGACTATGAACAAGTGAAGAAAAAAAGGTTTTAAAAATCTAAAAAAAAGATATGAAAAAATAAATAAATACATAAACAATAAAAAATACACATCATGGCCATGGCCACGGGAGAAACACCTGTATTATTAAACTATATAAATATATCCCATATCGTAAACAGCAAAACGGAAACAAGTGAAAATGGACAATTCACTTTCCTTTTTTTTTTTGGTCTCTTCACCTCCCGAAAAAATTAAATAATAAGTGATCAAAAAGTCATATACACCCCTAAATGGTATCAATGAAAAGTACAGATCTTCTCTCAAAAAAATGAGCCATCACACAGCTCCATACACATAACTAAAAAAACAGCGTATGGGGATCCGAATACGGCTATACAAAGAAAAAATTCGTTTTTTCCAAAGTTTTTATTTTTTTCAATATTTAAAAGCAGGAAAAACTATACAGATGTGGTATTGATGTATCTATTGACCTGGAGAATGAGAGTAACAGGTCAGTTTTAACGCATAGAAAACACTGTAAAACCAAAACTCATGCAACTGTGGCAGAATTGTGTCTATTTTTAGGGTCCTTTCACACTGGCGTTTTTGTTTTCCGGCATAGAGTTCCGTCCTCGGCGCTCTATGCCGGAAAAATCATGATCAGGATCATCCCCATGCATTCTGAATGGAGAGAAATCCGTTCAGGATGCATCAGGATGTCTTCAGTTCAGGACCGGAACGTTTTTTGGACGCAGCAAATACCGCAGCATGCTGCGCTTTTTGTTCCGTCCAAAAATCCGAACACTTGCCGAAGGCCGGATCGGAGTAATGCCCATTGAAAGGCATTAATCGGATCCGGCCTTAAGCTAAACGTCGTTTCGGCGCATCGCCGGATCCGACGTTTAGCTTTTCTCAATTGTTACCATGGCAGCCAGGACGCTAAAGTCCTGGTTGCCATGGTAAAGTGTAGTGAGGAGCGGGGGCGGTATACTTACAGTCGTGCGGCTCCGGGCGCTCCAGAGTGACATCAGGGCGCCCTACACGCATGGACCACGTGATCGCATGGATCACGTGATCCATGCGCATGGGGCGCTCTGACGTCTTTCTGGAGAGCCCCGGGAGCCGCACGGACTGTAAGTATACCGCTCCCCTGCTCCCCACTACTACTATGGCAACCAGGACTTTAATAGCGTCCTGGCTGCCATGGTAACCTCAAAGCATTTCGAAGACTGATCAGGATCCTGATCAGTCTTCTAATGCTTTCAGGCGACTTGCGTTCTGACGGATCCGGCGGTATGAAAGTGCCTGCCGGATCCCCAGAACGCAAGTGTGAAAGAGGCCTTATTTGGATATTTTCCCGTTTCCCACTTTACGTAAATGGTGACATTAGAAAATACAACTTGTCCCACAAAAAACAAACCCCTTATACTGCTATGTGAATGGGAAAAATAAAAAACGGGGAGGGGGGAATCGCCAGGCTTTGAAACAGTTAAGGTGGGGTCCCATCACTGAAAGAGGAAAGCACTGAACTAAATGAAGAACAATTTCTATCACTGCGGGCTATGATAATGGCGAACGTGCCAGGGAAAATCACACAACAGATTTACTCAGTCAGCACTGTCTCCCTGGAAACGGCGGCAGCCAATCGCTTCACACGCTGTGTTGTTATGGAAACGGCGGACGCGGCTGTAGTCGCATAGGCCGCAGCAGTAGTAATCCGCGCTGTATGGGCTCGTAGCCTCTGATGTAATATCTGGATTATCGGGATTACCCGCTGTCCGTCCCCCGCTCTTCTGCAGCAGCGACCACCGATCCGGCAGAAGGATGCTGAAGGCGAAGGTGCTGATTGTCGGACCCAGTGAGGTGAGGACAGGGCTATGGACTCATTGTGCTCAGAAGCCGGAGCGTCTTTATAAGCATTGCTTTTACCATGTGCGGCATTTGGACTGCTTGTGTGAACTAACGCTGAGGTTAGGGGCGACTTTATATAACATTGAGACTATGCAGAGATAACCCCCAATGTAGGTCATTACAGATGCTTAGGGCAAGGGCAGCACATACAGGTTTCATACCCCTCAGTGCCCCCCAGAACAGCTCCAGATTAGGAATGAGCAGATCCTTGGATCATGTAAAATGGCCTTAAAGGGGCTGTCTTCCCTGTGCCCCAATCTCTGCCACAGCCAATAACAGACCTCAGTGGTGACGTGTCCCCAAGTGTCATGTGCAGCACGTCACCGTTTAGGCCGCTCATTGGCTGCAGCAGCGCCTGTGATCTATACTGGAAGCGCAATGAAGATAGCTGGGAAGCAAGTACGTATACTTCCCTACACTGGTCTGGCGTGGAGAGGATGGTATTAAAAAAAACATTACATTTTGGCCAACTCCTGTAAATATCACATTTCCCAACATAAAAAAAATATAATTTTTAAAATAAAAAATAATCATGTTTTTGTTTAGATTTCTTCTAATTGGGGGTATGCGGTAGTTCCCTGCTCAGAGGGCAGCCTACTGAATCAACGTTACAGGTCCGTCATTGTCAAGAACATTTGGGGTATACTCAGGGGCGTAACTACCATAGCGGCAGACCATGCGACTGCTATGGGGCCCAGTTGGGATCATGTCCTCTTCTACGGGGGTGAAAACTTGGTCAGGACTCTACCCTGCTCAACCTGTGGCTCTCCAGCTGTTGTATAACTACAACTCCCACCATGCCCTGCTGATAGCTGTAGGCTGTCCAGGCATGCTGGGAGTTGTAGTTTTGCAACAGCTGGAGGGCCGCAGGTTGGGCATGCCTGCTCTGAATAAACAACAAAAAATGGTCCAAGGGTCATTGAAAGGAGTTTAGGCTACTTTCACAATAGCGTTTCTTTCAGATCCATCATGGATCTGCAAAAACGCTTCCGTTACAATAATACAACCGCATGCATCCGTCATGTACAGATCCGGTTGTATTATGTCTTCTATAGCCATGACAGATCAATAAAGTCAATGGAGGACGGATCCGTTTTCTATGGTGTCAGAGAAAACAGTTCTGTCCCCATTGACTTACATTGTGTGCCAGGACGGATCCGCCTCGCTCCGCACCACATCGCGGACAGAAAAACGCTGAAGGCAACGTTTTAGCGTCCGCCTCCAGAGCGTAATGGTGACTGAACGGAGGCAAGCTGATGCATTCTCAGCGGATCCTTTTCCATTCAGAATGCATTAGTGCAAAACTGATCCGTTTTTGACCATAACCCTGGGTTCACACCTGAGCGTTTCTGAGACGTCATACGCGCATTCGTGACTCTGGAGACCAATTGAAAAAAGCATATCTACACTTTAACTCGTGTTAAACGCGCGTGGGTGCAAACGGGTGCAAACGTGTGACAAAACGCCCCAAAGAAGCTCAAGAACTTCTTTGAGCGTAGGGCGTTTTACAGCGCGTTCAAACGCGCTGTAAAACGCTCAGGTGAGAACCATGCCCATAGGGAAACATGAGGTTTCTCCTGTTGAGCGTTTTACAGCGCGTTCGAACGCGCTGTAAAACGCGCAAGTGTGAACTGAGGGTCATGGAGCTCCCAAACGGAAAGCCAAAATGCTAGTGTGAAAGTAGCCTTAGGGGGAAACCCTTCTGGCCTGGTTTGATCCTTGCTATGGGGCCCTTACTTCTCTATGTATGCCCCTGGGTATACTCCTCTAACCCCTTAGTACTAGGCCCATTTTTGGTTTTGCATTTTCATTTTTTCCTCCCCATGTTCCAAATAGCCATACCGTTTTAATTCCTCCATTCATATAGACATACACGGGCTTATTTTTTGCGGAATAAGTTGTATTTTTTAAAGGCACAATTTTATTTGCCATGTCTGGTATTGGAAAACGGGAAAAAAATTATTTGTGCCAAGGTTTTTGGGGCTTTGACATCGCAGCTTTCACTGTGAGCTAAAACTGACATGACGTTCTTATTCTGCAACTCAATACAGAAACACTGATACCAAACTCGTATAGGTTTTGTGCTTTACTACCTTTTAAAATCTAAATTTCCTTTGCATCGCCATTTTCTGACAGCCATGCCTTCTTATATATTTCCGTCCATAGAGCTGTATGAGGGCTTGTTTTTTGCGGGACGAACTGCAGTTTTTATTGGTACCATTTTTGTAGTACGTACAACTTTTTGATCACTGTTATTCAATTTGTTTGGGAGGGAAAGGTGACTACAAAATGGCGAATCATGTATTTTTCTTTTTTTTCCCATTCCATTTTAAGGCCTCTTTCACACGGGTGTCATGTTTGACGCCCGGATAAGAGGCAGGTGCGTTGCGGGAAAATGCGCAATTTTTCCGCCTGTGTGCAAACTTTTGCAATGCGTTTTGCACGCGCGTGTGAAAAATCGCCATGTTTGGTACCCAGACCCGAACCTGGACTTTATCACTGAAGTCTGGTTTCGGGTAGAGTATTCTGGAGAATTTATTATTTTCCCTTATAACATGGTCATAAGGGGAAATAATAGCATTCTCAATACAGAATGCTTTGTAAATGTGGATTAAGGGGTTAAAAATAAAAAAATTAACTCACCTTAGCCACTTGATCGCATAGTTGCCGATCTCTCCTCTCTTCGTCATTCATTAGCTGCTGTCTAAAGGACCTGTGATGAGGTCACTGAGCTCATCACATGGTCCAATCACATGGTCCAATCACATGGTCCATCAACATGGTGATGGACCATGTGATGTGATGCCACCACAGGTCCTTTAGACGGCAGCTAAAGCTTGAAGAAAAGAGAAGAGATCGGCAACTACACGATCAAGTGGCTAAGGTGAGTTAAGTTTTTTATTTTTAACCCCTTAATCCACATTTTACAAAGCATTCTTTATTGAGAATGCTATTATTTCCCTTATAACTATGTTATAAGGGAAAATAATAAAGATCGGGTCCCGTCTCCTAGCAACCATGCGGGAAAGACGCACTGCATCCGCACTTGATTGCGGATGCTTGCGATTTTCCCGAAGCCCCATTCACTTCTATGGGGCCTGCGTTGCGTTACAAACACGAAATATAGAGCATGCTGCGATTTTCACGCAACGCAGAAGTGATGTGTTAAAATCACCGCTCATGTGCACAGCCCCATAGAAATGAATGGGATTCAGTGCGGGTACAATTGCCTAATAGTTGAGACATTTTCAGACACCGCAATACCTGACATGTTTATTTTTTTTATTGTTAATATATTTTTATTTAAACTTTTAATATTTTAATGGGGTTTTTTGATTTTTTTTTTTTTTTACTTTTTTAAAACCTTTTATTTAATATCTAATAGCTATCTTTTGATCCCTTGTCCTATTCACCCTAATAGAGATCAGGGGTGAATAGGAGTTTACATTGTCCCTGCCGAGCTGTGCCTTGTGCACACAGCAGCAGGGAGCTGACCATGGCAGGCCTGGAAGTCTTCAGCGGCGTCATGGTAACCAATTGGAGCGCACCCACGCGCCTCTGTCTTACCTCACAGATGTCGCGGCACCTGAGGGGGTTAAATAACAGGGTTTGGCTGGATCGCCCTTCCCGTCATTGTAGCCGGGTGCCTGCTGTATGATACAACCGACACCCGCCGCATATGGAGCGGGCTCACAGCAGCAGCCCACACCATACATTACCTCATCCACCCGTATGTCACGGTGGTTCAAGGGGTTAAAGAGGTATTCTGGTTTAACCCTATACTACCCCTGGAATCCCCACCACTCACAAGAACATGGACTCTGGACTTCATGGGGCCCCTCGAAATGAACGGAGCGGCACGTCAGGCTTGTGCATTGCCCCTCTGTCTCTGAATGCTGCATGTCCGACCTGCCACTGCGTCCATGTCATGGGGCCCCGCAGGGTACAGAGTTCCTGTTCTTGTGATTAGTGAAGGTCCGAGTGGTAAGAGCCTCACCGATCTAATAGTTATCCCCTATCTTGTTGATAAGGGATTAGTTGTCTTAACTGGAATTCCCCTTTAATTATAATGCCTCCCCCATTGAGATTGTCGGCTTCACATGGATTTTGTAAGTTTAATTTTTATTTTTTATTTTTTTTCCAGTGCGGAAAGACAACTTTGTCCAACTTTTTAGCTGATGCCACAGAAAATATTGGTGGAGAATACAGTCCAACCCAAGGTGTAAGGTAAAGTACTGGTCCATATAGAAGTGTATCGGACCAGCAGAACTCTTCTCCTGAACTACTGCTGGGAACATGTCAGTAGATTGTAGTAATAGTCGGTCAATTCACCGCTGAAGTGGTACGGATTTGTGGCCCCACTAAATAGGCATTTGTGCTGACTCCTCTCAGGGTCTCAGATCAGTGGGGACTGACTCTCTGCATCCCCCCCTCTAAATGGCTCCGTACGTAGTAACTGCTGTCCGGGGTATCACAACTTGTTCTGGTCACTTGAATGGGAGAAAGCTGCGCTATGCTGCCCTGCAGTTACTAGTAGACGGACGAGTGTAAACCATGAGGAGACCACGGCCCCTTTAGAGAGCTGGTTGGAGGAGGGATGCTGAGGGTTGGACCGCCAGAGATCCAAGATCCTTAGGATGGGCAATCAGTATGCTGAACCCCAAAAAACACTGCGGTAGCACGTGCTATATGAACAAAAATGGGTTCTGCACTGCTCTTCTTAGGTGGGTTGGTACAAGCGAAAGTACTTGGTCATCAATTCAGCAACTGTAAAAAATCGCTGCACTCCAATGATATGATGCAATTAAAGTGTCATTTATTTTACAAAGACATGAAAAGCTCTGATCCGGACATGTGTGTGTATATAGTAAATGTATCCACAGTATGGGTCATCGGACGTTTCAGCCCAACAGGACCTTCCTCAGCCGTATAATCTGGGGCGTGGAGGTGGCGTCTGGAGTGCTGGATCAGAATTTTTGATGTAGTTGTAAAATAAATGACACTTTAACCCCTTAATGCATTATGCCGTACATATACGGCGGGGAATGCTGTGCCAGACCGCATTCCGCCGTATATGCACAACATTCATTTAAATGCTCCCCGGAAGAGATCGTGCACCTGAAGCTCCACTAACCCCACTGTGTCGGCGACCAAACAACTCCCGCTTGACTGCCAGGGACCAATCAGCTGTGGTCCTGGCCGCAGATCACTGCGATAAGTCTGTTCCTCCCTGTCAGCGATCGTGCACATGTGCACACACCTGCTCCTGTAGTCCCATCCAGCTATCATTGTGATTGGACCAATCATAATGAATTATGTAACAGAGAGCCATCTCTCAGCCTCGGCCCTCTCATTTCTGTGAGGGAATTAATCAGAGGCGGAGACCTGTAAAAATAAAAAATAAAATAAAATAAACTAAAAGTGCCCCATCATCACCCCTCATTTGTCCCTACTACAGTATATGACCTGATTTACCAATAGTGACAGTACATCACGACCCCCAATTACCCTTCAATAAACCCCCCAGTCCCTGTCATCCATATCAGTGACTTGTGCTGGTCAGTAACCTGTCAGAAAGCTTTTTGTCTTAGTATTAGGAATTCATTAGGGTTAGTTAGGGATTTATCAGGGTTAGAGTTTTAGGGTAAGTTAGACTATATATAAAGCTTTTACATCTATATATATATATATATATATAAGTCCAAAACATGTGAACTGCACAGCAGAAAATGTTGAAGATGGGTGCCAGCGGCTTGTTGGAGCGATCCTTTTCTCCAAAATAGATGATCAAAAATATCCACGGCACTTCCTGACTTCCTAGTCAGAAAGTGCCGTGGATATTTTACCGTATATATAATCCAGCCATTTTTTTTCACTGATGTAGGTCCGCTTTAGGCTAGGGTTACACGACGACATGTGTCGCGCGACAATAAGTTGCACGACACATAGGGCTGCGACGCGACAGTCGCAGAAAAATCCCTCTTGGTGCGACGTGTCACAGTTGCAGCATGTCACATGTCGCAGTGCGACACCCTAGCCTATCATTATAAAAATTGTTGAGACAAAATGTTGCGCGACACATCAAAGGGGCAGGGAGCTGTGAAGGTCACTGAAGTCCGGTTTCGGGATGAGTATTCTGTATATGTAATTATTTTCCTTTATAACATAGTTATAAGGGAAAATAATCGCATTCTAATTACAGAATGCAATGTTTCCCGGGCTATAGAGGGTTAAAAATAATAAAGAGTTAACTTACCTTCTCCCATTGCACGCGCAGAGCCCCAGAACGTCTTCTCTCTTGATGGTTGGGATGCTTCAGGACCTGTGGTGACGTCACAGGGTCACATGGTCCAATCATAGAAGCATTCGAGTGGACCATGTGACCCATGTAATCCTGTGACATCACGGCAGGTCCTTTATCCAACAGATGGGTGCAATGCGTGAGGAGGACGCATTGCACCCGCACTGAATCTGGACCCATTTATTTCTATGGGGCTGTGCACATGAGCGGTGATTTTCACGCATCACTTCTGCGTTGCGTGAAAATCGCAGCATGCTCTATATTGTGCGTTTTTCACGCAACGCAGGCCCCATAGAAGTGAATGGGGCTGTGGGAAAATCGCAAGCATCCGCAAGCAAGTGCGGATGCGTTGCGATTTTCCCGCATGGTTGCTTAGCAACGGGACCCGATCTCTATTATTTTCCCTTATAACATGGTTATAAGGGGAAATAATAGCATTCTTAATAAAGAATGCTTAGTAAAATGAAGAGGAAGGGGTTAAAAATAATAAAAGTTAACTTACCTTAGCCACTTGATCGCGTACTCGCGATCTCTCCTCTCTTTCCCTGCAGCATCTTCTAAGATCTAAAGGACCGTTGATGACGTCACATCACATGGTCCAATCACATGGTCAATCTTACCATGGTGATGGACCATGTGATTGGACCATGTGATGTGACGTCATCACAGGTCCTTTAGATCTTAGATGCTGCAGGAAAGAGAGGAGAGATCGCGACTACGCGATCAAGTGGCTAAGGTAAGTTAACTTTTATTATTTTTAACCCCTTCCTCTTCATTTAACAATGCATTCTTTATTAAGAATGCTATTATTTCCCCTTATAACCATGTTATAAGGGGAAATAATCAATTCTCCAGTAGACCCGAAACCAGACTTCAGTGATGAAGTCCGGCTTCGGGTTGGGTACCAAACATGGCGTTTTTTCTCACGCGCGTGCAAAACGCGTTGCACACGTTTGCACCCGCGCGGGAAAAACGTACATATTCTCGCAACGCACCCGCCTCTTATCCGGGCGTCAAACATGACGCCCGTGTGAAAGAGGCCTAAGGCTGCAGGGTACTGTGAGATCACTGTTAAGGGAGCGGGTTACTGTGGAGGTCACTGTTAAGGGGGCAGGCCCCTAAGGACATCACTGTCAAGGGAGTAGGGTGCTGTGAAACTCGCTGTTAAAGGGGTGGGCTGCTGTGAAGGTCAAGGTTAAAGGGATGGGCTGCTGTGAAGGTCTCATTTTAAAGTGGCGGGGCACTGTGGGGGGGTCAGTGTTAAGGGGTGGGGGGACTGTGGAGTTCACTGTTAAAGGGGCAGGGTGCTGTAGAGGTCACTATTATGAGGGATACTGTCAAATTGTGGGGGTAATTTACTCTGTTACCACTTGTGAAAATGAATAATGTTGGCCTAAAGCGACATTTTCTTATAAAAAATGAAATTTTTCTTTTTCACAGCCAAATATTTCTATGTTTTTTCCTATGAATTGCTTGTTGGGTCAAAGTGCTCACTACACACCTTGAAAAATTCCTTGGGGGTGTAGTTTCCAAATTGGGGTCACTTCTTAGGGTTTTCCACTGTGGGGGAATTTCAGGGTGTTCTCAATTGCGACATTGCAACTGAAAATTATTCCAGTGAAATCTTCCCTCCAGAAGCCATATTGTGCCGTACTCCCATATACCAGCCGACAACCACATATGAGGTGTTCCTGTACACTGCAGAATCAGGAAAAAATTGATTAAAATGGAAAATCTGCCAAAAATTGTGAAATTTTGAAATCTTATCTCCATTTTCCTTTGATTCTTGTGGAACACCTAAAGGGTTAACAAAGTTAGCAAAATCTGTTTTGAACAACTTGATGGGTGCAGTTTCTAAAATAGGGTCATTTTTGGGTGGTTTCTACTATGTAAGGCCCACATAGTGACTTCATAACTGAACTGGTCCTTAAAAAAGTGGGTTTTGGAAATTTTCTTAAAAAATGTAAGATTTGCTTCTAAAATTCTAAGCCTTCTAATGTCCTAAAAAGTTAGAATTGCATTTTCAAAATGATGCCAACATGAAATGACATATGGGAAAAGTAAGAACTATTTTGTGAGGTGTCACTATCTGCCTTAAAAGCAGAGAAATTTCAAATTTTTCTAAATTTTCTGTAAATTTTGGATTTTTTCTTTTATAAATAAAGGTGAAATATATTGACTCAAATTTACCACTAACATGAAGTACAATGTGTCACGAGAAAACAGTCTCAGAATGGCTTGGATAAGTAAAAGCGTTCCAAAGTTATTGCCACATAAAGTGACACATGTCAGATTTGCAAATATCAGTCTGGTCACGAAGGTGAAAAACGGCCAGGTCATTAAGGGGTTAATTGCATCATATCATTGGAGTGCAGCAATTGTTTTTCCAATTGCAATAGCACATGCTGGCACCATTTGACTAGTGCACCTAATAAGTGCAAAAGTTTATAGACACAAATTAGGGGTGTTGTGCAGTGTCAGAATACTGATGACGTATCTTTAAGGTAGTCCGGGGGCCCAACTCCTGGGACTCCCGCAATCAGTGGTTTGAAGAGGTCACTGCGCTCATGTGCGCACTGCATCCGCTTTGATGTTTACCTGTCCGTCATCTAGATTGTAGAGGCGGTGTCATGTAACTACAGCTGTTTTTTCCCTCACCTCCATTACAGCACCTTACTATGAGATCATCCTCCTCCTACTACCAGACAGGGACAGGAAGCTTCAAAAGGGCCCTCATCCATGCAATCCTCAGTGTCTTCCTGACCCTGACAGGCATAGGAGCAGGAGAAGTCCCTGTGCCTCGGTATGGCGTTTTCTACTAAAGAAGAAGCAGGAGAAGTTGTGGCCGCAGTTGCGGACATCCATGGGCAAGTAAGTCCCGTACACGTGCGCCCAGGGTGGCCATCTCACATGTGCACCAGTAGAGGGGGCATGCCGCAGCATCCGGACACTCAATTGGAGTTCCTTTTGGATTCTATTGGCTGCCCAAGATTCTCGGCTCCGGAGGGTGATGTCATTCCGGGGCCTAATCGGGCTGTCCTGGGTGAATGCCAGCCAGATCACGTCGGGAACAGGTTTCCCAGGATTAGCCATAAAAACCGGCGTGCTGGTCAAGGCCGAAGTTGCCCTCTGACCAGCAAACGCCCGCAGTCCTCAGCCCCAGCTTCTCTGAGTACGTTGAAACCAGGGGAATCTGTGGAGCAGCCTGTCAGCCTGACAGTGAGTGAATACAAGGCGTGAGTACTGGACTGCAGAAGTTACTTTAACCCCTTAAGGACCTATGACGTATATGTACATCATAAGTCCAGCCCCTAAACATGGCGCCCGCTCGCCATAGCCGCCTGGTTTCTGCTGTTTTAAATAGCAGAGACCCACAGCACATGTATGCAATCAGCCATAAGGCTGATTGCATACATTTTACCCTTCAGATGCCGTGGTCAAATGTGACTGGCATCTGATCAGCCCAGAAGCGGAAGTCGCGCGCTTCCACTCCGGTAACAGCGTTCCCCGGCTGAGATCGGGAAACCTGTTACATCGCTGAAATAGACCAAAGCCTCAAGCAGGCTTCGGTGCCTATTTCAGGAATATACCAATACATGCCACTAGCTGGCAACATTGTATTGTTATATTCCAAATGAAGTGTTCAATGATGGCTATATAGCCATCAATGGGCAATCTAATGATGCCAGTTCTAGTCACCCAAGGTGACTTAAAAAAAAGTTTTTGCAAATATAAAAAAAATAAAAGTTCAAATCACACCCTTTCCTTAAAATAAAAAAAAATACTTAACCTAAAAAAAAATAAACATCATGGGCATCGCCGTGTGTGAAAATGCCCGTACAATTAAAATATAACAATATTAATGGCATACGGCAAATGGCGTAACAGGGGAAAAAAATAGACAATTTTCCATTTTTTGTCACTTTAACTACCCAATAATTTTTTTATAAAAAGTGATCAAAAAGTCGCACACGCTTCAAATTGATATCACTGAAAAGAACAGATCGTCCCTCAAACAATGAGCCCTCACAAAGCCCCGTACACACAACTGCTAAAAAGTTATAGGGGTCAGAATACGGTTGAAAAAAAAAAAAATACTAAAAGTTTTTTTTTTCAGTATTAAAAAGTAAAATTATAAGTGTGGTATCGTTGTAACCGTACTGACCTGGAGAATGAAGATAACAGGTAAATCTTACCGCATAGTGTACAGTGTAAAGAAAATAAAAAAAGAATTGCGTTTTTTCCCCAATTCTACCCCATTTGGAATTTTATTTCGCTTCGTACTATATGGTAGTCAACCATAAATGGTGCCAACTTGCCCTGCAAAAAATAGGCCCCCATAAGGCTATGTGTATGAAAAAATAAAAAAGTTAGGACCATGGAAAGGCGGGAAGTGAAAGACGAAAACGCAAAAATGGAAAATCTCAGGGTCCTGAAGGGGTTAATGTGCCTTTTCTCTCTTTCTTTTGTATGTTAAGAGTGACAAGGATGTGTCAGTTAAATCTAAAATAGCACAGAAGTCTAAAAATACCCTAAAAAATTATTTAAAAAATGTACAGAGAGGAAAGTAAAAAGAGGGTGTTCCCAGTACATACAAATTTGCATTCACTAATCTTTACAGAATGGAAAAAACCCAAATAGGACGTTTTTCTTACCCAAAACCATTCAAAAGAGAGGGAGTGATCATAGACTGAGGTGGCAGTCATCCAACTTCCGGGAACGGAGGGCAATAGGAGAAGTTCTGACTTATTTTTCGGAAGAACTGAGGGATTCCAATGTTGAAATCAGATCGGACAACAAAACGGTGGTGTCATAGATAAACCATCAGGGTGGTACGAGGAGCAAAATCCTACTATCCCTAACCAACAAGATTTTTTGGGGGGCGGAAAAGTATGTAAATTCCCTGTCAGCAGTTTTCTTGAAAAGGACACAAAATGTCAAGGTGGACTTTCTAAGTCGAAGAAGATTGTATCCAAGGGAGTGGAGTTTAAAGAGAGAAATATTCTCGCTAGTCCAGAAATGGGGGTTACCACAAGTAGTATTTGCGAACAAGAACAATGAAAGTTAGCAAGAAATGTGGATACTGCAGCGCTCGCCTGTGCGTCCTCCTGGGAGACACAGACATATGACCCGGACGTGGTCAAACCTTGAGGAAGGACCTATATGGTGGGGTCCGAAATGCGTAGACTGTACACACTGTACATGTTATTGATGTCTGGATTTTAGTTGTAACCAATAAAGAACTTATTTTATGGGAAGCTGGACTTTACAACATTTTATCAAGAACAATGCAAATGTACTGATCTACTACTCCTTGGATCCAAGGGACAAAGAAAGTGCAGGAACGGATGCACTAGCGATCAGGTGGAATTTCAATACAGCGTATTGCTTTTCCCCGTTGCCTGTAATACCGAGAGTCTTAAGAAATATAGGGAAAGACAGGTTAAATGCCATTCTAATAGCACCAGACTGGCCAACAAAATCTTGGTACCTGCTCCTGACGAAAATGTCCAGGGAGAACCCCTGGATTCTGCCGTGGTCCCAGGACCTTCTAACACAAGGTCCGTTCTCTCATCCAAAGGTGATAAGTCTACGCCTGTCAGCATGGATCCTGGAAGGCTAATTCTTACATCTAAGAGCCTTTCAGATTCCCTTATGTTAGCCAGTAGGAAACAAAATCACTTGTAAAATCTACCATAAGATATGGAAGAAATATATATCCTGGTGTTCGGAAAATCCTTCAGGTAAATTGGGGGATGTCCGTGCAATTCTAGGGTTCTTACAAGAAGGGTTTAGCAAGAGGTTAAAACTTATCACACTCAGAGTGCAGATATCTGCTCTGAGCACTTTCTTGCATGTAAAGCTGGCTGCTCACCCATGGATTGTTAGTTTCATGAAGGGTACAGACTTAGACCTAGGCTAAGACCTATAGTTGCACCTTGGGACCTAAACCTAGTCCTTTCAGGTCTTACTATTTCCCCATTTGAACCTCTGGAGGAAGTAAACATCAAGTTCTTAACCCTCAAAACAGTGTTCGTTGTCGCCATCACGTCAGCCCGCAAAGTTAGTGAAATGCAAGCTTTCTCTGTCAGGGAACCATTCCTAACCATTAGAGGCGACAGGATTATTTTGAGGTTTGAGGACTCTTTTCTTCCTAAAGTGATGTCAGGTTTCCATAGAATGAAGGAGGTTGTTCTTTCCTCATTTTGCGAAAATCCTATATCTGAAGCAGAGAAAGTTTTTCACATTTTAGACGTCAAGAGATGCGCTCTCCAATACTTATCAGTTACTAAGGCCTGGAGGAAATCCAATAGTCTTTTTATTCAGTTCTTGGGAAACAGGAAAGGTCTTAAAGCTTCTAGGGCGGCCATAGCGCATTGGCTTAAATCAGCTATTTGTGAAGCCTACAGAGTAGTAACCTGAAAGCTACTAGGGCAGTATCGACATCCTGGGTGGAAAGAGCATCCTCTTCTTTGTATCAAATATGTAAAGCAGCAACATGGTCCAACCCTCATACTTTTGTTAAACACTATAGAGTAGACATTGATGCGAAAAGGGACCTTAAATATGGAAGAAACGTTCTTCAAGCAGTCTTCCCACCCTAAATTAATAATCTGTTAATTCTCATAGTAAGGTGCCATCATGGAGATAAGGGAAAAAACTGAATTAGTCTTACTGGTAAAAACCTCCATGACGGCACCGCTTATATCCCCAAAAAAAAAAAAACTTATAACATTAAATTTTTTCTCTTTTTCCTTTCTGTTATTCATATGAATTCTAAATATGTATAATCTAAGCACTGGTTATTCTAAGTCTAAAACTATAAAGTATGGACGTTTTGTGGTATGAATGTTGTAATATAGGGCCTGTCAAGTCCAGAAGACACTGAGGATTGCATGGAAGAGGGCCATTTTGAAGCTTCCTGTCCCTGCCTGGAACAAGGAGGAGAATAATCTCATAGTAGGTGCCGTCATAGAGGTTTCGTGAAATTACCGGTAAGACTAATTCAGTTTTCTCCCCTACAGTTTAGATGGTGTCCAGGTAACCATAGAAGAGATTGCCGCTCTCGCATGAGCACTGCAACCTCTAACCCCTTCGCACCAACCCTTTTTTGCTATTTTGCCTTTACAAGAAACATACACTGAGGGCAGACCTGGGGGACCTTCATTGGGCCCCTGGCTGCTGAGCACACGCGTACTCTGCATTCTCATTTGGGGCAGTCCCAATGCATGATAGTGGAAGCCCCTCCCTCTGAAACTGCTTAGATGCTCCTGTCACTATTGACTGCAGCATCTAAGCCAAGATCTACGCTTTTGCCAATCCAAGCCGTTAGAGCAGGAGCCCGGCTGTCATGCGAGAGACCCGTGCAGAGCTTAGACTTGGCCACTGTAAAAAGGCATACTGGTGGTCACTACTGGGTTAATGGCATTGGCTGTATGTTTGGGGTTGTCCTGCTGACGAATAAATTTGGAGCCAATCAAACACCTACATGGATCAGTATCTGCCGTTTTATTTTTTTTTTAATAAATATGAATTACTGGTGCAGATCACTACAGAGTCAATAACAATGGCCTTTTTCCTTCGGGTTTTATAGCCTGCATATGTTCAGCGTTCTCCCAGGGAACATGACAGGGCTTAGACGTACTGCACATAATACATTGTATATAATACAGAGGCGTTGTTATAGTGTTCCACAGATGTGCGGTTTAATAAGCCTCATTATACGTGTAGACTCCGCTGACTGTACGGTAATGGACTTTTTACTAGGAGAATGATATGCCAATGTTATTGCTTGATAAATATTTGCCTTGATAGATTTCCAATACAGATTGTACAGATCTTCTTCCTTGTTTTATGCAGGATACTAGAGTTTGAATGCCCAAATGTAAATGGAAACAAAGGACCTGGATGTGAAGTGGAGCTTTGGGACTGTGGAGGAGATCACAAGTAAATGTCTATCACTACTGTCTTGGGAATGTGTTACTGTGAATCACACAAAAGGTCTAAAACAGATGTGACATTTCTAATCATTCTCCTGAAGAAGGACCCCTGGCACTTCCCAATTCTCTGATCCAGAAGCTGTGGTTGCAGGTGGTCGGGCAACATGGTCATAAAGAGAGACCCATAAGGACTTTGCCTTCCTATATGAATGACGTTTCATTTATATGTTGCTTTAACAGTTGACATTTGCGTTTACCAGATTTGGCCTTGTCGGATCCTGCTCTTCACCGCTGAACGCCATTGACTATTAGACACTCTTCGGATTTGGCCAGACAAAAAC
This sequence comes from Bufotes viridis, assembly GCA_033119425.1. Taxonomy (NCBI): domain Eukaryota; kingdom Metazoa; phylum Chordata; class Amphibia; order Anura; family Bufonidae; genus Bufotes; species Bufotes viridis. The sequence goes on along the minus strand of JAKVIS010000123.1, from coordinate 116,621 downwards.
CGCTGCAGTTACCAGTTTTTTTTATCTCCGTCCAAAATTCCGGAACACATGCTGGATCTGGCATTAATTTCCATTACAATGCATTAGATCCGGCATTAAAAATACCGCAATCACGGATCCGGCATTCCGGTCTGAAACCCAGCACTCATGCCTGAATCCCATTATAGTCAATCGGTCCAGTGGTGAATAGCGGTATGCGGCTAGGCCAGATACTGCGAACTCCGGCAAGCTGTTCTCTGCCAGTACAGCCTGCTGCAGATGTTAACCTATCCTAAAGGGGTGATCAGTGCTATGGAACTAGGCACGCAGGAGTCCTGGGTATAGAGGAGTCGCCATTCCTCGCAAAGGCGTTTTTTGGCCTCTTATCTCATGTGTAGTTGAGAACCTGAGACTCCTCTTCCTTGGGCTCCTGCATTTACTTCATTTGATTTCAGGTCAGGCCTGGTTAAGTTTTTTTTTTGTGTTGTTTTGGTTTTTGTAAAATTTTCTGTGCATTCTTAATCATAAACCTCATCATTCAGCTGTGAAGGAATGGAGAAATATAATTAGTTTTTATCAATTTCACGTGTTTTAGGCATGTTTTGTGCCTTCCTTTCAGAGCTTTTTAAAGAGGACCTGTCTAACTAGCAAAAAGCGCCACTTCTTGGTTTGTTCTGATCACTTTACTGCAGTTATCTGCTTATCTATACACAGAAGTGATATTATTAGGGTACTTTCACACTTGTGTTGTTTGATTCCGGCAGGCAGTTCCGTTGCCTGAACTGCCTGCCTGATCTGGCAAACTGTATGCAAACGCATGTCATTTTTTCAGACTGATCAGTTCTGAAAAATGCCTGATCAGTCAGAAAAATGCATTGCGATACCGGATCCGTTTTTCCTGTGTCATCCGGCAAAAGAGGTCCGTGATTGCGCTATTTTTAATGCCGGATTTAATGCATTGTAATGGAAATTAATGCCGGATCCGGCATGTGTTCCGGAATTTTTGACGGAGATAATACCGCAGCATGCTGCGATATTATCTCCGGCCAAAACGCCGTTCAGTGACTGAACTGAAGACATCCTGATGCATACTGAACGGATTTCTCTCTATTCAGAATGCATTAGGATATAACTGAAGCGTTTTTTTCCGGTATTGAGCCCCGAGGGCGGAACTCAATGCCGGAAAAGTTTAACGCAAGTGTGAAAGTACCCTTACAGGCAGAATTAAAATGACAGATAAGACAGGATCCACCATTCACATTAAGCGATTGCCAGAGCTCATCTACTGTTTCCTTGTACAATGACCTCTGCACAGGTCACCCCTAGTAGAGATATGGGGGATGATAAAAGCTCAGTGATATGTGCAGGACATCCTGCGCACTTTGTCTAGAAAACTTTACCATAGAAGTCAATGAGGTCCCCTCCTGACCATTGTTTATATGGACCATGGGGCTGCTGTTAAGCAATTCTCTTAATGTCTTCTAAATGCTGTTAATAACAGCTCAGGCAAGATGGCCGCCCCCATAATCATGTTCAGGAAATAGAATAAAAAAATCTGTAATCGCAAAAAAAAACCTGATAAAAAAAAAGGAGATGTGTTACTATCTGGATTTAACTGGCAGATATAATTTATGGTGCCACTTTTCCTTTAAAGTGTTCTTTCAGTCTGGACCCTTCTTTCCTTATGGTCTATGGACAATGGCTCTTCTGTGAGCCATTGTTGAGAGTTGTTAGATATCCTTCTGGCATTCTAAGCCCTACCGAGTATTACATGGTCATTTAAATGGGCGCCATTCTACAGGGTGGGCCATTTATATGGATACACCTTAATAAAATGGGAATGGTTGGTGATATTAACTTCCTGTTTGTGGCACATTAGTATATGTGAGGGGGTAAACTTTTCAAGATGGGTGGTGACCATGGCGGCCATTTTGAATCCAACTTTTGTTTTTCCAATAGGAAGAGGGTCATGTGACACATCAAACTTATTGGGAATTTCACAAGAAAAACAATGGTGTGCTTGGTTTTAACGTAACTTTATTCTTTCATGAGTTATTTACAAGTTTCTGACTACTTATAAAATGTGTTCAATGTGCTGCCCATTGTGTTGGATTGTCAATGCAACCCCCTTCTCCTACTCTTCACACACTGATAGCAACACCGCAGGAGAAATGCTAGCACAGGCTTCCAGTATCTTTAGTTTCAGGTGCTGCACATCTTATATCTTCACAGCATAAACAATTGCCTTCAGATGACCCCAAAGATAAAAGTCTAAGGGGGGCAGATCGGGAGACCTTGGGGGCCATTCAACTGGCCCACGACAACCAATCCACTTTCCAGGAAACTGTTCATCTAGTAATGCTCGGACCTGACACCCATAATGTGGTGGTGCACCATCTTGCTGGTAAATCTCAGGGAACGTGCCAGCTTCAGTGCATAAAGAGGGAAACACATCATCATGTAGCAATTTTGCATATCCAGTGGCCTTGAGGTTTCCATTGATGATGAATGGCCCCACTATCTTTGTACCCCATATACCACACCATACCATCAATTTTTTTGTTACAACAGTCTTGGAGGGATCTATCCAATGTGGGTTAGTGTCAGACCAATAGCGGTGGTTTTGTTTGTTAACTTTACCATTCACATAAAAGTTTGCCTCATCACTGAACAAAATCTTCTGCGTAAACTGAGGGTCCTGTTCCAATTTTTGTTTTGCCCATTCTGCAAATTCAGTGCGCCGATCTGGGTCATCCTCGTTGAGATGCTGCAGTAGCTGGAGTTTGTAAGGGTGCCATTTGTGAGTAGCTAACATCCGCCGAAGGGATGTTCGACTAATGCCACTCTCCAGTGACATGCGGCGAGTGCTACGCTGTGGGCTCTTGCTGAATGAAGCTAGGGCAGCCATTGATGTTTCTTCATTAGTGACAGATTTCATGCGTCCACATTTTGGCAAATCCAACACTGAACCAGTTTCACGAAACTTAGCAAGCAGTTTGCTAACTGTAGCATGGGAGATGGGTGGTCTCGTAGGGTGTCTTGCATTGAAATCTGCTGCAATGACCCGGTTACTGCGTACACCAGACATCAACACAATTTCTATCCGCTCCTCACGTGTTAACCTCGGTGACATGTCAATGGCTGTAAACAAAGAGAAACTTGTAAATAACTCATGAAAGAATAAAGTTACGTTAAAACCAAGCACACCATTGTTTTTCTTGTGAAATTCCCAATAAGTTTGATGTGTCACATGACCCTCTTCCTATTGAAAAAACAAAAGTTAGATTCAAAATGGCTGACTTCAAAATGGCCGCCATGGTCACCACCCATCTTGAAAAGTTTCCCCCCTCACATATGCTAATGTGCCACAAACAGGAAGTTAATATCACCAACCATTCCCATTTTATTAAGGTGTATCCATATAAATGGCCCACCCTGTACATTACCTGTACTCAGAAGGTCTAACTAATTCTTTTGAACCCCTTGAATTGTGTGCTGGCAGGGCAATTACCAGAAAGTCCCATTATTTTTTTAGAAAATTAATTTTCTTAGAGATTAGACCTGTCCAGCGATGATTTGGGGTAAAAGTGCCCGTCCCTTGTGTAGTCCCCAGGGTGCAATCATCTATAAGTCTCTGCCAGCTAGTCCTGTTTGCTGATGACGTTCACCACGGTTTGCTTCTTACCATTTTGTCTCCTCTTTTGGTAGGTTTGAAAGTTGCTGGCCTGCGTTAATGAAGGATTCCCACGGGGTCATTATTGTATTTAATTCAGACATTCCAAGTCACCTGAAAGAGATTGAAATATGGCACAGTAACTTTATCCATCAGCAGCGCTTCCAAGAGAACCAGTGCCTCCTGATCGCACATCTCAAGCCTGGATCAGGAGACCAAACTGAGAAACCTGAGCTATGTAAGTGTCCTGTGTAATCCTCCTGTTATGCTTACGTTGTATCTTATTCTACACTTGGAGGGTATTGAAGCAACTGACAACCCCCTTTTCCATAGGACCTCTTCTATGAGCCAAAATGGAGAGCTTCTAGATAAGAGTGGCCCCTGTCTAGCAGATCCAGCCCTTCCATGCATTACACAAGGGTCATTCATTTGATAGCATAAATACGGAGCTCTGTGTGGAAAAAGTGGAATCAGTTTTACAGTCTAACTAAAAAATAGAGAATAAGGGGCACATTTATTAAGACCAGCGTTTTAGACGCCGGTCTTAAAAAAAGCTCCTACGCTGGCGGTGGTTCCGCCGAAGTTATGAAGAGGCGCCGGCCTCTTCGCCGGATCCTCCGCCAGTTCTAAATGTAAGACAGCTTTCTAGTAGGGGGACGCCAAAACCAAAAATGCTGTGTGTGTATACTTTCCAATAATTTCACCTGGACTTTATAGTGACACCTAGCTGCAGTGTTTTGACCAGCCTTAATGAGGTTTTCCAGGACTAAAGCTACTTGAAATATTAAAAAGGGCACAAGGGGGACATTTAATTAGTGATATACGCCACAATAACGGTTTATTAAAGCCGCAGATCTTGTTGCATGCCATTTTTGCTGCAAAATCTGTGACTTTTCCCCCTGAGAAAAGGGGACATGACGTGGGTTGGGAAGCGGGTGGCCGTCAGACCCAGCTGACTTATCATTTCCCACAAAGTTGTTTGGCGTGGAAAATGGCTGAGGCTACTTTCACACTAGCGTTTTTTTTTTGCGGATCCGTCATGGATCTGCAAAAAGCTTCCGTTACAATAATACAACCGCATGCATCCGTCATGAACGGATCCGGTTGTATTATGTCTTCTATAACCATGACTCATGCGTCATGAACACCATTGAAAGTCAATGGGGGACGGATCCGTTTTCGATTGTGTCAGAGAAAATGGATCTGTCCCCATTGACTTAGGACGGATCCGTCTTGCTCCGCACCACATCGCGGACAGAAAAACGCTGCTTGCAGCATTATTCTGTCCGCAATGGGGACGCAACCAAACGGAATGGAATGCATTTTTGTGCATTCCGTTTCGTTCAGTTTTGTCCCCCCTGACAATGAATGGGGACAAAACGGAAGCGTTTTCTTCCGCTATTAAGATCCTGTGACGACTCTCAATAGCGGAATTAAAAACACTAGTGTGAAAGTAGCCTGAAATGTACACCAGCAAGGGGGCTGGCGTAGAGTTGAGTCTGATGCATGGCCTGCCGGATGAAGCGCCAAACTTATGTACGTAGGCACTGTAATTATTCACAGTGGCTTTTTATTAAAACAATGGTTACTAATCAAAATATGGCAAAAGGCCATCGCAAAAAATTTTTGGACACTTTTTTTTTTTTTTCGATTTGTGTGACAAGGGGTTGTGGTCTACTGAAAGGGAGCATCGCTTGACATGTGACAACATGCTCCACAATTTTGGCATAAAGTAAGTCATCTAATAGGTGGTATAAACTAGAATACACAGAGTAAAATGCACCCAATTGATCCGCCAGGCTCACGCACTTTGATAATACTGGTGCATTTCCAGACTAATGGTCCCAAATTTCGCTGCTCATGTGAGGGCTGCATTAAAATTAAAGTCTCATGTGAATTCGGACATATGAACTTATCCAGATGCAGTTTTTCAAAACCCTGGGATAGACGCGACTTGGTTGTTTCTCTCCGTTACACTTACTTAGCTCTGCTGGTTCTTATAGTTCCACAGGAGCCAACATACTTAGACTGTTTAGTCTAAGTTGACGCTACGTATTAGACAGGTTTGGTAAATCTGCCCCAATATATCTTAGAAAAGCTGTTTAAGGTAAATGATATTTTGAACTAAGGGTCCTTTTACACAGGGCAGTTATCAGGAGCGAACGTTCACGTGAAGGCTCGTTCCCAATAATTGCTTGTTTGTCGGGTGATTGCATATTTCTTTCAGCATCAAAAAGGCCAGTTTCTCGGCAGCATATTTCCCTCTGTAGTAACGATTGTATGTGCTCCATTCAGTTTCCATTAGACTGTGTAATATTTTTTTGATTTGAATGTCATGGACCCTCATTGAATGGAGCTAAACTGCGAGCGGACACGCCTTTCTTGGAGCGGTCGCAGATATAAACCGCAGCCACGTGAAGTGCAGCACGGCCTCTCCTTGAAAGCAATGGGAGGCAGATTCAGCGTGACTGCCGGAATTTCTTAGTGTGGAATCCGTGACAAATTCCACTGGCAACAAAACTCTGTGTGAGCCGGGCCTAAGGCTCGGGTAAAGTAAGATCAGACAAGGAAAACGGACCAATCTGCTGATACATTTTTAGGAGACGATAATACATATCAATAGGATTAGTACTGGCCAGCATATGGGGATTACAAGCTACCAATATTGTTTAACCAATGCTGAATGTTCATAAACTAACACGGTAAGGGCTTGTTCACACGACCGTGCCGTGATTTGCAGAACAGAACGGACGGCCCTTTAAAGAAATGCCTATTCTTGTCTGCAAAACGGACAAGAATAGGACACAAGTCATAATTTTTGCGGGGCCACGGAATGGAGCAATGGATGCGGACAGCACACTGAGTGCTGTCCACGTTTTTTGCGGCCCCATTGAAGTGAAGTGAATGCGGAACCAAACCACGGTCGTGTGAATGAGCCCTTAGGCATGAGAACGGCTTAGTAATGCTGTCTTTCCACCACTAGATGGCAGTATAACATTAGGAAGGTCAGAAACATTTACTAGCTATGTGGGCCAGGCTGTGCAACTGGTATATCTGGATCTACAGAAGATTTGCTATTGTACACGGTTTTTGTTTTATTGTTTTCTTTGTGCTTATCAAATTATTTTTACGATTAAGCAAGTACTCTAAGGCCTCTTCGACATGAGCGTGACGGATTAGGTCCGGATGCGTTCAGGATACGTTCAGTGAAACTCGCATCATTTTGCAAACAAGTTCAGTCAGTTTTGTCTGCGATTGCGTTCAGTTGTTCAGTTTTTTCTGCACGGGTTCAATGCGTTTTGATGCGTTTTTTACGCGCGTGATAAAAATCTGAAGGTTTACAAGCAACATCAACCATCAGTGAAAAAGGCATCGCACCCGCACTTGCTTGCGGATGCTATGCATTTTTCACTGAAGCCCCTTTCACTTCTATGGGGCCAGGGCTGCGTGAAAAACGCAGAATATAGAACATGCTGGATTTTTTAACTCAACGCAGAACTGATGCGTGAAAAAAAACGCTCATGTACACAGACCCATTGAAATGAATGGGTCAGGATTCAATGCGGGTGCTATGCATTCACATTGCACCCGTGCGGAAAACTCGCTCGTGTGAAAGAGGTCTAATAAGAAAAAATGAATTAATAGACTGTTTTCCTTTATAACAACTCATCAGACCCCCTGCCATCAGTTAAACCACGGACGCATGGTCCGTGAAAGCCCAGCCTGCCCTCCTCCTGACAACCCGGAGTGCACAGCGTCATTGGTTGCTATGATGCTGTGCACTCCAGACGCCCCACCTTAGTCGCGCGCCCACCCCCTCGGTGTCACCAGCTAACGTTTCCAGCAAGGGCGCCGCAGACACTCCATCGTTCCGCTCTGCTCTGGGCCTGAGGTGACACAGCGCGTAAGGTCACGGAATGCGTATGTCAGGAGGTAAGTGCAGCGCGGGACCATGGACGTGCTGTGGAGTGTCCGGAGGCCCCCTGCTGGAAAGGTGAGTATTCCGAGCGCATTGCAGGAAAGTGGGAGACCACGGAGCGGGAGTAATAGCAAGCGCTTCACTCCCGCTCCATGGTCACATGACTCAAACGAATCCTTGATGCAAAAAATTTGCATCGAGGATTTTTTTTGTGTCGAATTACTCGATTTAATCGAATACTCATTGCAGCCCTATATACAAGGCAACAGCACAGAAACTAAGGCTAATGAAAGGAACATCTGGCCCATAACAGAACTGTCCTATCCTTGTATGTAAAACGGACAAGAATAGGACATGTTCTGTTTTTTTTCGAGTGCTGTGGAACAGACATGTCCGCATCTTTTGCAGCCTCACTGACGTGAATAAGTCCACGTCTGACCTGCAAAAAATGTGGAACGGATGCGGACCAAAACAACCGTCATGTGCATGAGCCCTAAGGCCTCTTTCACATGAGCAAAGTTTTCTGTCAGGTCTGATTTCAATGGGTCTGTGTACATGAGCGTAGTTTTTCACGGATCATTTCTGCATTCAGGAAACAATGCAGCATGTTCTATATTATGCGTTTTTCACAAAGCTCTGGTTCCCTGGAGGTGAATTGGATTTCAGTGAAAAGATTTTTCCTGAACAGACCCTGAAAGAATCCGTAACGCTCATGTGGAAGAGGCCTTATTCACACGTCAGTGTTTGGTCAGTGATTTCAATGATTGAAATCACTGACCAAACAATGACTGTCTGTGTGAATGAGGCCTTAAGGCTGTATTACACTGACAGATTTTCTGACCAATCATTGGTCAGATGGCCGTTTGCACACACAGATCTTTTGTTACACACACCAACGATTGATCTGATTGGACAGGAATCGGTCAGATAAATTGTTGTTGCTGTACAGCCCTAAGAATAAGATTTTTACCTGCTGAAATTTTCAGCAAGGACTGCACGTTTTACAAACAGGAAATTTTATGGATTTGATCAACTTCTGCGTATCCTCAAATTCACGCAGTTTTTTTTTCTCCTCCTTGCGTATGACTATTTTTTAAAACCTCATTCACGTGCATTGAACTGTATAGCAGCTGTAGATTTTCTGAACGCAAAGAAAATATACAGCTGATCTGTGTGCACGTAGCCTCAGGGTTCGGTCACACGAAATGGTTGAGGTGCAGTTAAAACTGCATTAGCTGCAGTGCGGTTTTACAAGTGAATGTGTTTCACCTGTAAAAACCACAACCAGTCCTATGGTACAGTACAGGGCCCCTTAGATAATGTTATACAGGAAAATCCTTAAGTTAAAGGGGCATTACTATTTCAGCATTTATGGCATATCGCTATGTCACCTCTGGGACGCTCTCCCATCTCCAGAACAGGGCCGCTGTACTGAAGGAGAGCACACCGCACATGCACAGCATCCACTCCATTCACTGCTTTTAGACTTTTGGAACTCTCTTAGTGATGAATGGAGAGTGGGGGACTTTGTTCGGGACATAGGAGTGGGTCCCAGAGGTGGGACCCGCACTTATCTGACATTTTTGGGATATTCTAGCGATATGCTATAAATGTTGAGATGGGGCAACCCCTTTAGTCACTGGTATGTGTCACGTTGCCCTTGTCCTCCGCTTGCGTCCTGTTTAATACATTTGTACGGCCTTGCTATGTTTTGGCCTTTTAAATTGTCACAAGTACGTGAAGGTTCTCATCTTCTTTCTGTTTTTCTTTACAGCCTCCGCTTTAGCCAAATTACCTTTGGTACATTCCAATCTAGAAGAAGATCCTGAGGATGTCAGACTGGAATTTGTAAAATATCTCCGAGGTGTCATCAGCTCATTGTCAGAGAGTAGAGACCGGGAAGAAATGTCCATTATTACATAGCATTACGTTATGACGCAAAAACTCACGCCTTTTACTGACGTGTTTCCTTATTCAGACCCAGACTTACAAAGTAAACAACAGGATGCTTCATCGAGCATAGCAAAGGCTATTCACTGTTCTTACTAGGAAGTAACATTCTATATTTTATAGTTGGAAATCTTAAAATATTTTATTATGACCAATGTTTGTATTATACAAAAATATATGTACAGTATTGTCCTTTATGGAAGAAAAAAAAAATTAGTGCATAGAAAGTTTCCAAATAAAGAGATAAAATAGAAACAGCCTGTATTTGTATACACTGCTTTATTTCCTATTTTCTATAATACTCTACCAGATTTGCAACTGTCCCTTGAAAGAGAAGCTGTCACCACAAAATGCAAAGCAATCAGCAGGAGGAGCTGAGCAGATTGATATATAGAGTTTTATTCAGTAAAATGTGTAATTTATACATTAGTATCTCTGCTCTTTCTGAGTTCAGACAGCTATCTCTGTATACTAGAGTTGTTTCGGTACCAAAATTTTGATTCGGTATCGATACCATAAAAAAGTATTGTGATACTCGATACCTTTCGATACCACATGAAAATAAAACACAAAAAAGCCTTTGGAATGTTTAAACATAAAACATTTATTGAATTAAACGGAAATACCTGCACCAGATATCAGATTGTCAGAGTTCAATATTGGATTTGACAATGTAACAAGGCTAATGGGGAGCCTTCACCTCTCCTGCCCTGACTCCTCTTTAGGCAAATAATTCTGGAGCATTTATTCAATGTTTTAATAACTTAACTTCGTGCTATTCCACTCGGTTCTTAGAATTACATTTAATCTATTGGAGTTGTAATAATAAAACTAAACCACTGGGTGGTGCTGGTGCAGCCATTCATTAACAGGAGATTTGAGTAGTAATGATGAAACAGTCCACTAGATGGCGGCATGGCACCCGTGTAGCTGCTTTTCAACAGTCGGGCAGGCTGAAGAAAAAGAAGCAAGTGGTAGAAGATGTTTCCCCTCAGGTATTAATAACAGTTTGCACAATCCTGGAAACAAATGTAGTTTCCTCTGGGCAGTGGGCACAATATCTCCCCTGAAATACATAGCAGCATAATATCTGTTGGGGAAGTTTCCTGCATCATGTTTAAAATATAGCAGTGGCAAGATTGGGGTTAATGAGTCACATTAACCCCAATCTTGCTGGCTGCCTGTTACAAATGGATTCTTCCTGCCTTTATTTTGAGTGTGTTGCGTGGGACGGGTACCTTCTATGCTGGTGCTGGGGCTGACATGAGCTGCGCTGCACAGCACACACTAAGACGTCTTAGAAGCAGGAGGAGGAGGATTCTTCGCTGACGCCATTCGCTGAGCTCAACTCTCAGTGACTCAGCTGGCGCAGCGTGACTTTATTACCTCCCCTTCATCTTCCTGCTTTCATTAATAGGAGCGCATTGATTGGGGCACGGTGGAAGTGATGCGGGCAGCGCACACTTCATTGGTGACATACAGCGGCACGTCACAGGAGGGAGGGATTTCCTCCATCCGTCCCTCTCTCCTCCTCCTTCTCCTCCTCCTGTCTGCCGAGCGCGGCACCCGTGGCCATGTTGACTAGGCTAAGGCTGCAGGAATCCAGTACCGAAAATGTGAACATGACGATACCGAATCGATAAAATGACGTAAAAGTATCGATTGGGTATCGCATGTTCGATACCCGAAACAACCCTACTGTATACACACTTACACAAGGAATGCTATCAATCACTGATAACACCTCCCTGTGTACAACTATCAGTGAATGACAGATATCTCTGTATACACACTTACACAAGGAATGCCATCAATCACTGATAACAACTCCCCTGTGTACAGCTATCAGTGACTGACAGCTATCTCTGTATACACACTTACACAGAGAATTCCATCAATCACTGATAACACTTCCCCTTTGTACAACTATCAGTGACTGACAGCTATCTCTGTATACACACTTACACAGAGAATTCCATCAATCACTGATAACACCTCCCCGTGTACAACTATCACTGACTGACAGCTATCTCTGTATATACACTTACACAAGGAATGCCATCAATCACTGATAACACCTCCTCTGTGTACAACTATCAGTGACTGATTGCTAGCTCTGTATACACACTTACACAAGGAATGCTATCAATCACTGATAACACCTCCCTGTGTACAACTATCAGTGAATGACAGATATCTCTGTATACACACTTACACAAGGAATGCCATCAATCACTGATAACAACTCCCCTGTGTACAGCTATCAGTGACTGACAGCTATCTCTATATACACACTTACACAAAGAATGCCATCAATCACTGATAACAACTCCCCTGTGTACAACTATCAATGAATGACAGCTATCTCTGTATACACACTTACACAGAGAATTCCATCAATCACTGATAACACTTCCCCTGTACAACTATCACTGACTGACAGCTATCTCTGTATATACACTTACACAAGGAATGCCATCAATCACTGATAACACCTCCCCCGTGTACAACTATCAGTGACTGATTGCTAGCTCTGTATACACACTTACACAGAGAATTCCATCAATCACTGATAACACTTCCCCTTTGTACAACTATCAGTGACTGACAGCTCTCTCTGTATACACACTTACTGTACACAGGGAATGTTATCACTGATGACAGCTCCGCTGTGTACAACTATCAGTGACTGATTGCTAGCTCTGTATACTGTACACATTTAAGGTGCATTTACACAGCCCGATAATCAGGCAGATTATAGAGAACCACTGTTCCTGCGAACGGTCGTTCCTGGCAATCTGGGCATGTAAATGTACCATCGATCACCCGATGAACAAGCAATAGCGATCCCTCGTCCTCATACAGCGAAGGAGATCGCTGCATGTAAATGTCTCCTTCACGGAACGAACAGCCAACTGTGGGGAAGGAACGCTTCTGTCCCGACAATCCACCGCTCAGCCAGCCCATGTAGATCGAGCTTCACTGTACACAGAGAATGACACTATCAGTCACTGATAACACCTCTCTGTGTACAACTATCAGGGACTTACAGCTATCTCTGTATCTAATCACTGATAACACCTCCCTGTGTACAACTATCAGTGACTGATCGCTATCTCTGTATAAACACTTACACAAGGAATGCTATCAATCACTGATAACACCTCCTCTGTGTACAACTATAAGTGACTGACAGCTATCTCTGTATACACAGTTACACAGAGAACACTATCAATCGCTCATAACTCCCCGTGTACAACTATCAGTGACTGACAGCTATCTCTGTATACACACTTACACAGAGAATGCCATCAATCACTGATAACACCTCCCTGTGTACAGCTATCAGTGACTGACAGCCATCTCTGTATAGTTCAACAGGGAATGCTATCACTGATAATAGCTGAATCGACCATCTTCATTTTAGGAAGAACAGAGATTTAAATGATTAAATTACAAGTTTTATTGAATCTATCCCCACAAAACTACAGTATATATCAATCTGCTCAGTAACATTCGGTCTGCAGATTGCATTGCATTTCGTGATGACAGGTCCCCTTTGAATCATAGTCATATACAGTGGTGTATCTATGTTTTGTGCTGCATTAGGCGAGACTAAACTCGGCCCCTAATATAAATTTGACCCACCCCTTCTGGTCAAGGCCAAACCCCTTCCTCTACAAAACCCACCCCTTTCTTTTTAGGCTCCACCCTTTCCTGTTAGAGCTTCATATCTTCCTTCTGTATTTAAAAGTGAATAACGAACGATAACAAATAGTAGGAAATTGGAACAATATACCAGTGACATGGACATTGCATCTGCATTATATTAAAGAGATTCTGTCACCACATATTTCACGTGGTGACAGAATCCCTTTAATATCATGCAGATGCAATGTGCATGTCACTGGTATATTGTTCCAATTTCCTAGAGTGTCTCTAAATAATTTATAACCCGTCCCCAATACTTATTTAATCGTCCTCCAGGGGCTCCAGACTGTGATAGTAATTTGAGGGTACTGGGTACTCTACTCACGTTTTAAATGGGTCTAGAGTCGGGCAGTCAGCACACGCAGCATAGGCCCTGCCGCCCTAGCATTGCCGCCGGCCCGTGACTCCACCTCTGTGTGACGTCACGGGACTCGTCACGACGGCAACGCACGGACGCAGCAGGGGATGTCATGTCGGGCCGGGGTGAAGTAGTCAGGAGTCAGGACGGACTCGGAGGAGCCAGGAGGAAGTAAGTAATCAAGTCCTTCACTATGTGGGCGGTCCTGGAGATTCCGCTTGCATAGTAAAGGATTGGATCGGATTCGAACCGGACAAACAAGGACAAGGGGGAAAAAAATATTTAACTATCACTAAGGCAAACAAGGCATTTTGCTGCCCCATTAGCAAGTGCCGCCCTAGGCAAATGCCTTGTTTGCCTCGTGACAGATATGTCACTGGTCATATAGCTATATCTATATAATAACACAATGCCAGGTGCTACCCAGTTATGTCCTATATATTTGGCAAAGTCAACTATACTAGGTACAAACTCTTTTAATTCCTTCATCCAGAGAAATAAAGAACATACACTGACAGTATACAAAGTGTACTTCTGCCTTTGATTCCTTGCATGATATGTTAGAAGGTTACATCAGTGGTGTCCGTGAGCTGGGATCCTCACTGATCGCCAGAATTAAGGGGACTGTAATGCTCATCCATGACCAAATATATATCATAGTTGTCTGTTTAAGAAAAACTATTTTCAAATCCAGGACCCCCACTAAAAGCTAAAGAGTAGAGCGGCTAGAAATGCATCTCTTGCTCTAGAGGAACCAGCATGCTCATGTATTACACAGACAGTCCACTGATTTCAATGAGAAGTGCATAGCCCTTCATTTATCTATCCTTATCCTGGGGTGGCGCTGCTGGTTAATTCTGCCCTTACAGTTGGTTTCCTCCACAAATCACAGCTGATCAGTGGGTGTCCCTACAATGCGGCACCCTTTCATCAAATTATCATTGTGGATTACTTCTAACAAATAGGGATTGTCCAAAACAGACAACCCCTTTAAACTGTCACATATTCATATGGGACTCTTTGGATCAGTCTTGCCATTCCAGCTTCTGTCCCCAAAAGACTGGAAATTCTGACATTCCATATACACTTCCTTGAGTGATGGCATGTGTCAGTGAATGGCATACAACTGCTGATTAGCTGACGACAGTCCCTGGAGTCTATATAGAACATCATCATTTCCGAATGGTGGGGACAGAAGCCACAGCGATGGACTTTGTGCTGTTTTCAAACTGCTCCAGGCCCTCTCTCATTTTGCATAGGTTTTAGACAACCGCTTTAGATATCCTTCCACACATGAATTTGGCACTGGCATTCTTATATTCCTAAGAAAATGTGGCCACCAGCTGTTTTTGCTGCGTTTTTTGTGGTGTTTTTCTGCCATTTTTTTTTTTTTTGCTCAGTTTCTCATCTCTAGCTTTTTTTATGTTGTTTTTCCCCCTATAGAGAAGGTTTTTGTTTGAAAGGAGCCAAGAATACAAAAAATGCCAACAAATGATCAAAAGCACAAGTAGGAAAAAAATGCTTGTGTGTCCTGCATTTCATATTTCCCATACACCTTCAGCTAACTTCTGGAACTGGTGTTTTGATTGCGAAAAACAGCACTAAATATGCAAAACTGCAGAAAAATTGCACCAAAAACTTATGATGATGAAAGCAGAAAATAGCTTCAACCAGAAACTGCTGATCAGTAAACTTCTCTTAACATTAGCCAACCTGATATCCACTATTATGTAGCTACTATAAATGTAAGGGGTTAATTCTCTAGACCAAAGAATCAATTTCTTAAAAGCAGTCATTATGGGTTGCATGGGCACAATTTCTCTGGCAGAATAGCAGCACCAGATACTCTACGAGAACAATGTATCTGGATTTTTCTGGTGTAATCAACAACTTTTTTTAAAAACTATCTCCAGACCATTGAATAGCAGTACGGTTGGTGTGCTGGGGGACACAGGCCGATCTCTACTCTTTTCTCCACCCTGCATCTGTCATTCACATTAGAGGGGTTTTCCAGGATTTCACTATAGATGGTCTATCCTCAGAACATCTGATCGGTGGCAGTCCCACTTCTGGCACCCCCATGCCGTTCAGGCCACATCTCTCTTGGTGGGCACTGCAGCCTCCTCACAGCATAGCAAGCACAGCGCCATACGTTGTACAGAGGCTGTGCTTGGTATAGCAGCCTAGGCCCATTCACCAGAGAGCTTTTTAAACAGCTGGTGGTCTGGGGTACCAGATCCCCACCGAGCAGCTATTGATGACCTATCCAAGGGATATGCCATCACTATTGAACTCCTGGAAAACCCCTTAAACTGCAAGTGCTGGCGATGCATATTGGTACACACCATTGGAACTACTCCATTGCCAGAGCAGGATGGTTAACATTCCCCTTTTAAACTCTGAATTGCTCCTGGCACCAAAAATGATCTTTCTAGAAATCTTCATATACAGAAAAACTACAATATGACCTAATGTATGTTGACACCCCTACTAATTATTGCGATTGGAGTTTTTATTCTGGGTGTGGCGGAAGCCTAGAGAATGCATGCCTACTGGAGTCATCACGATTAGCGATGAGCGAGCATGCTCGGCCGAGTATTGGTTCGGCTCGAGCATCGCTATGCTCGTCGCTCGGCTTTACTCAGGCCGAGCACCACGTGTGTTCGTCGCATTGCTCGAGTCTCCTCCCTGCACGTTTGGCGCCTTGTAATCAGCCAATCAAGGTCCACGTAAGTAATTCCCCTCAGTGTAAGGCCATTGCCATGTTAGCTGTAATTCTTACACTGATTGGCTGGTCGGAACACGTGATACAATTTCATAAAGGAGCTGAGGTCCGGCGCTCGACTCATTCAGCATCAGGGAAAGCAGACAGTAGGCAGGGAAACTTACTGATTTTAGTCCAAAAACCTTATTGAAAGACCTAATAGTCTTTTAAGGACTACAGTGTTTGACAGCAGTGCAGCACCTTTTTATTTTTTTTAAAGAAGGGGTTTGCTTCAGCACTATCAGGGACAGGTGTCACCAGGAAGGGACAGATAGTGCAGGGCTTGAAAATTGCTTTTTTAACTACCCAAACTTCTAAAAGACGGAAAGATTTCAGATTAGTGACATCTACAATACGCCATCGTAAAGCAGTTTGTTGGGTCAACATTATAAAAAGGGGCGTATTCACTACGGTGTGCCTGGTACTGAGATATACACTGCACCATCATAAAGCAGTGTGTTGGGCAGACATTATAAAAAGGGGCTTATTCACTACAGTGTGCCTGGTACTGAGATATACACTGCACCATCATAAAGCAGTGTGTTGGGCAGACATTATAAAAAGGGGCTTATTCACTACAGTGTGCCTGGTACTGAGATATACACTGCACCATCAGATAATTTTATTTTTCTTGGGAAATTAACCTAACTTGTGCCACATCTGGGTATGCGTTCAATCCGCAACTGTTATATTAATTACTCAGAGAGTAATTTATATTTTGGCCATAGCTAACTAGTTTTGGGGACATCTGTGTGTGCGTTTAGGCCGCAACCGTATATACAGTATTCCAGCAGAGAATACATTTTATGTGGGACAAATTTGTATCCAATATAGAACTACATCCGAATATATTGTGTATATTAAAAATTAAATTATCTCTGGCCTAGTGTAGTGCCCAAAATCTGTATTTTTCTGTATCCAGTACCTTACTGTAAGTCAATAGAGTGTGTATTGTCAAAATTACATTACCTCTGGCGTAGTGTAGTGCCCAATATCTGTATTTTTCTGTATTCAGTACCTTACTGGAAGCCAATACAGTGTGTATTGTAAAAATTGCATTATCTCTGGGCTAGTGTAGTGCCCAAAATCTGTATTTTTCTGTATCCAGTACCTTACTTCAAGTCAATACAATGTGTATCGTAAAAATGTCATTATCTCGAGACTTCCGGTTTCGGCGCTGAGATGCAGGACGAGGAGTAGGAGAGCTCCAGTGGATACTCACCCAAGCAAGGCACCCGCTCACCATAAAGAGTCGGAAGGGAGATCTGGTGGGAGGAGGAAGATTTCCCACACACCCGGGCAACTTGGTTCATGGACCGATACCTCCTGAGGAGCGGGAGCCGGAAGATAAAGTGTACTAAAGGTGCGTGCGAGGAGACCATGCTCAGCAAGATGGCGGATTCCCGCTCTGCGTCTCCAGTGAAGGCCCCGGACACTGAACCGCTCACTGCTACACAACCCAGGGAGGCAGTAGAGGTGCCGGCGATCGACTATAAGGTGCTGGCGATCAAAGTTGACAGACACCTGGCTCCTGACATTAGAGCAACTTTGTCTAAAACCCTGACGCAATCTTTGCATGAGCTGCACGAGGTAGTGGCACAGCATGACAGCATGATTCCCGCCTTGATGAACTGGAAAGCAGGGTAACCTCCATGGAGGACAATACAGTTAAATCTGAACGAGATGTACAAGAACTGTACAAGCAAAATATAATACTGAGAGATCGCTTGGAGGACCTCGAGAATAGGTCCAGGTGGAACAACTTGAGATTATTGGGCTTGCCGGAAAGTGTCCAATCCCAGGCTCTTATGAACATATGTGAACGGCAGTTGCCTTTCGCCCTTGGCTTGGAGGGCAGACACAAAGTGGAACGGGCACACAGAGTTGGTCCCAATCCAGATGCATGAGGCCCACGGAATCGGCAGCTAAGGGGGGAACTCCTGAAACCTCACCAGGTTATTATGCGATACCTGGATTACTGCGACAAGGAGGCAATTCTGCACGCTTTCAGGTCGATAAATGGGCCATTAAAGATCAGAGGCCACACAGCCCTGGTATTCGCCGATGACTCTGTATCAGTTGCTCGACAGAGGAGACACTTTAGCCGTATGTTCGATTCTATACAAGTGACAAGTAAGATTCCAACTACAGTATCCGGCCCGCTCGAGGGTAACCTTTCCTGATGGCACAGTCAGGACCTACAGTGACCCGCAAGAGGCAGAAACAGTGCTTCAACTCCTGGAGGACAAAGCCGAAGGGGGCCCGCGGATCCGTGGACCACCAACTCCACGTTCCCAATCTGACCAACATGACAACATGGAGGAGGGGATGTCGGCGAGTCAAGGAAGGAAAGATCGAGAAAGTGAACTTCTTTTAAAGGGAGTCTGTCAGCAGATACAGTATACCCCTTTTTAACAGTTCCCATAGCGCTGTAGCCGTAACACAGATGATAAAAACGGTACCTTTATATGCTTTAGTGGACCTTTAAAATGGCCAAAAATGAACTTTGATGATTATGTAAATGAGGGCCCGCAAGTGCCCAGGGGCGGTGTCCACCGCGTTGGTGCCCAGGCAGCTCTGCCTCTTCGGCTCTTCTCCCCGCCCAGCCTCCTCCTCTGCCCACCCATCTGTTTGCTCTCCCTCTCAGGACTCACAGGAGAGTATTACAAAATCTTAATGTCACAGGTGACCCCGACTCTGTTGCGATTATTCAATGATGTATTGAAGGGGAAAGCTTGCCCTGATAGGGAGAACATGTCATATATCAAACTGCTGCCCAAACCAGGAAAAGCCCCCCAAATGGCTCATTAATGTGGACACTAAGATATTATCTAAATTGTTGGCAGACCGCTTAGCGACTTTGATGCCGAACCTGATAGCCCCCTAACAGGCTGGTTTCGTGCAGGGGAGATCAGCAGTAGAGAACATCAGAAGTGTCTTGGCGGTTCTGGATAGAACCTATCATGCCCCGAAAGAGGGGGAGACTCCAGCCATGCTCACCTTAGACGCTGAAAAAGCATTCGATAATGGCTGGGGGCAGTTCTGGATAGAATAGGTTTTAGCGGTCCCTTTCTGCAGTGGAAAAGGTCTAGATAGGAACCCCGGGGTATATACCCTCGCTTTAGGATTACTATATAGCTGTTCCTCTCACAGCTATATAGTAATCCTAAAGCGAGGTTCCTATCTAGACCTTTTCCACTGCAGAAAGGCACTCGACAGGGGTGTCCTTTGTCATCCCTTCTTTTTAACCTAGCACTGGCGAGAATCCTGAACCAGTCAGGCCTGTTTGCAGGAATAACTGTAGGGGACAGACAAAAACGGCATTATTTGCAGATGATGTAATTCTTTTCCTAGCCAAACCGGAGGCCCATATCGAGAAAATATTTGACGCACTGAGAGCTTTTGGTTCCTATTCTGGTTACAGGGTGAACACATCCAAATGTGAATTGCTGCCCTTATACACAGAAAAGAAGAATCCAACTCGAGGGAAGTCCAAGCTCTCGGGTGGGTTCCTATATCACATACCTGGGCATTAAAATAGGTAAACATCCTCATTCTATATATCAGCTAAATTATCCGCCCTTGATAACTAAAATACTGTCTGACCTGTCGAGATGGCAAAACTTACCCTTGTCTGTAGCGGGGAGATGCCAATTAATTAAAATGATGGGCATGTCTAAGCTTTTATACCTGCTCCAAACAATTCCTTTACTCCTCCGGCATTCTGATATACAACTGTTGGAGAGCAGATTCATAAAATTTATATGGAATGGGAGAAGGCCCAGAATAGCATTAAAGCTAAAATTACGGAAAGAACATGGAGGGTTAAATTTCCCAGACATCCGGGGATACAATTTAACGTGCATAAGCAGGCACATTTTGGACTGGATCAATCAAACGTCCTATTATTCGAATTTAGCCTTAGAGAGACAGCTAGCAACACCCTGGGATCTGGTCGCATTGCTGCATACCAGCCTGCCCAAACTCCCGACTGCGAAAAAAAGATCACTAATATTGAGGGATACAATAATGATGTGGAAGATTTTGAGGAACAATTCCACCTGTCCTATCAATTCTCTAAACACCTCCCATTGACTAATAACCCAGGCTTTGAATCGGGAAGGAACAGTACGCTATTTCAGCGTTGGACTGCGAGAGGAATTAGGAAGATGGGAGATTTTTTCAAAGAGGGAGAAAACAGATGGGCCATGCTACGGGAATTGGAGGAAAAGTGGGGTTTGAGGGGGACAAACTTCTTACCATATATGCAAATCAGGGACTATAGTAGAAGCCTGGTTAAAGATCTCTCTCACGAATGGAAGCAAAATGATTTTGACGCCCTGTTAGGTATGAAAACTAGACCCACTGTATCAATGTTGTATCACATGATGAGGGATAGGTGGAGGTCGAAAGACCGCACAGCTATGTTCAATAAATGGGGTAAGATATTGGGAATAGAAGATACTTCAAGGTATGTTTACTTAGGCCTATCAGCAATGTATTCAGCAATAGTTAATGACAGATGGCGTGAAACTCACCTTAAAATTGTACACCATGCTATATATGGTTTTAATATTCCTGGCAAAAGAGGAGATCAGGAGCGTCTGACGGCCTGTCCTAGGTGCACAACACCTGGAACGGACCTTTATCACGGCCTATGGGATTGTCCCAAGCTGGAAGAGTTCTCGCGGCAAATAGACCAAATTTTGGGACAAATTAGTAACTTCCAGGGGCATCTACCACCTATCCTTGTTACATTATAATACATGTAGGCAAGGAATTAGAGGCCAAAAATGGAGGTGGAGAACACGAGAAAGCACTCACACAAATAGGGCACAGACTGCTGAGGGTGGCTAAACTTAATCTGCTATGATACTTGGAAGAGCTTTATTCTGGCATATGTCCTGGAGACGGAATATCTAAAGAAAATGACCCCTTTTAAGCTGACATCATGGTATTTGTTAGAAGAATTGAAGGATGGTTTAGGGAAGCTGAAAGTGGGGTAAAATATGGGAGAGACACTCCCTGGGAAGACCCACTACTGTAATGGTTCGAGTATATGGGAATAAAACAGGCTGAGATACTGATTCTAATAAGGGGAAGGAGGTTGGGGATGATTCTCTGGAAGGGACAAATATCTTTGGTTTTATGTCCTCAAGATAATTGTGTATTTTTTATTATTATTATTATTATTATTATTATTATTATTATTATTATGTTGTTGTTTTTTTTTCTCTGTTATACTATAATACGCCCTGGAAAACATTATTGATTGTTGAAATAACAATGACTTTGCTTGTCTTGTAATGCTTTATTTGGTGTTGAAAAATCAATAAAGAAATGTTAAAAAAAATAAAAAATTCATTATCTCTGGCCTAGTGTAGTGGCCAAAATCAGTATTTTTATGTATCCAGTACCTTACTGCATGTCAATACAGTGTGTATATTAAAAATTACATTCTCTTGGGCCTAGTGTAGTGGCCAAAATCTGTTGGTTTTTCTATCCAATACTGAACTGCATATCAATACAGTGTGTATATTAAACATTACATTCTCTTGGGCCTCATTTACTGTCATAAATTAGTTGTAAATTTCCTTTCAATACTGAAGTACATCTGAATACAGTGTGTATATTACAAATTCCATTCATCTGGGCATTGTAAAGTGTCCACAACCTGTGGGTTTTTGTATCCAATACTGTCCTGCATCAGAAAACTGTGTCTTTAGTGGACAGTAAAACAATCTGCGCCACATCTACAGACAAAACCATTAATATGAAGATTGCGCGCACAAAGGGAGGGGAAAGTGGCCGTGATGCTGATGGTTCACGCAGAGGCTTTGGCCCTGGGCTCAATTAAACAGAATTAAAATAATTTAGCAGAGGGCCTCCAGGTGCGCTAACCATCTAAAACAGGAAAGGCGATGGCGACCCTTTTAGAGACTGATTGCCCTAACTGCAATCTCAAACACACTTATTTATCGCAAAGTGCCCACACAATCATTTACCCTGAATACTACAGTCCAATATAGTATATCTTCCTTGTTATTTAGCTATAGTAGCCAGCCTACAGTCAATTGGCTGCCTGTGCCATTTATGGCGTACATGACGCTGATGATTGGCAGGAAAAGTGTAAGGCATATAGGTGCACCACAGACTTTTTCAAGGGTAAGGGTGCCCACAGAGAGGGCTCTGAGTGTCACCTCTGGCACCTGTGCAACAGTTTCACTGACCCTTTAAAACATTATTTTGCCAGGGCAGCCTAAAAAGCATGTTGATATGATGGAGGAGAAGGACGAGAAAAAGAAGATTGAAGCATATAACCTTTTTAGTGGTGGCATGTGAATACAGTGTATTCATGTACATTACAAACAACACATTTAAAATGCCTTTATGTTCAGCTGCTTTCATCTGGTGTAGTAGAAAAGTCAGGGGCAATCCAGGCCCGATTCATTTTTATAATAGTCAACCTGTCAGCATTTTCAGTTGACAGGCGCATGCGCTTATCTGTTATTATGGCCCCATCAGCACTAAATACCCGCTGTGACGAAACGCTGGCAGCAGGGCAGGCCAGCACCTCTGAGGCGTAAAGAAGACAAACTGAGGATGGTCTGGCTATCACCCTGTGTACTGTGTTTGACTTTTTGTTGGTTATGGTTTGAGATACAGTTTATGACTAGTCTGTAAGATATGTTATTATTGTTATGTATTTTGTTATTTAAGAGTTATTCAACAGGCCATGCCATTGTTTTACCACCACTGTGTATGTTTTGGATGAGGTATTAGTCAATACAGTGTACAGGCCAGCCCCTCCAAGACATAGAGTGCAAGTTTGTGCCACGTGTCTAGCTTGGACACCCAATAGTTGTAAGGCACAGAGGGATCACTGAGGACGCTGACACGGTCTGCTATGTACTCCTTCACCATCTTCCAAAATGTTTCCCTCCTTGTGACACTAGGCCACACATCAGGGTGAGGTTGCTGGCGGGGTGTCATGAAACTGTCCTACGCCTTGTGCCTCTGTTCGAACTGCGTTGTGTCCCCCTCATCTCCCCTCCTGGATTGCCAAGGATCTACATACTTTGCCTCCAGTGTTGTCATATGGAAATTTTATAAGCAATTTTTAAACAAGGACATTCTGTTATTGCATTGTTTTGCTCGTCCTCTCCACCACAGGAATGAGAGATGAGAAGTTCTCTTTGTAGGGGGAGGTCGATAAGGGTGAACAACCAGTAATCCGTGTTGTCTAACATGTGTGTAACGCACGGGTCGTGGGAAAGGCAGCCTAACATGAAGTCAGCCAAGTGTGCCAAATTGCCAACAGGCAAGACTTTGCTGTTGTCATCAGGAGGATGACTCTTATTTACCTTATCCTCTTCCTCCTCTCCTGCCCATCTATGCAGAACAGATGGAATAAACCTGCAATGGTTACTACCCTCTGTAGCGGAGGCAACTGTCTCTTGCTCCTCCTCCTCCTCATCATCATCATCCAATTCACACTGAGAAGCCGAACTGGTGGTGTTCTGGCTATCACCCTGTGTAATGTCTTCCCCCTAGTTCCACCTCTTCCACATGTGAAGCGTCCGCCTTCATCGTTAGCAGCTAGCGTTTCACTAGACACTGAAGTCCTATAGTTAGGCTAATAATAGCGGCATCACCACTCACCATCTGTGTTTATCCCTCAAAGTTGCGTAAAACCTCACAGAGGTGAGACATACAAGATCATGTTGCAGCTGGTATTCCACTACTGCCCTCTGCTGCTCACAAAGCCTGGACCACATGAAGAACCTAGAGCTCCAGCGTGTGCTCACGTCGCACAATAGTCTGTTAGCTGGCAAATGCACATGCTGCACAAGCAGCGTTTCAAAACCGACGGCAGCTGTAGATGACTTTCGGAAATGGGCACACACACTGTGCACCTTCACCAGTAGCTCAGGCAAAATGGGGTAGGTTGGGAGAAAATTGAGAACATGTGGCCTAGGCATTGTATGGCCGGATCCCGGATCCACATGGTAATATAAGAATTTGGATGAAGTGACTAACTATTAATGTGAGGGACGCCAATTTGCTTGTGCTTGTATCAATTTGAACCTCCGTGTCTCTCATTTTCATAGTAAATAACCCCATAATGTACCTCACATTAACCCTATGCTGCCCATTATATTGTATAAGGAGGTACATGATGGGGTTACTTTCTATTAATTTGAGGAAAATGGAGTACTAAAGTAATAATACCACGTGCCTCATCTCAATACAAAGTAACCTCATTGTGTACCCCGTGTTGCCCATTAAGCGAAGGTACTTGATGGAATCACTTTTACTATTAATGTGAGCTACATGGAGGTAATACAGTAATAACACCATTTGGCTCACATTAGTGACCCCATCATGTATCTCAGATAATGGCAACATTGGGGTTAATGAGTCACATTGAGCCTAATGTCCCTCTGTGCTGATCGCTGGCTGCGGTGCAGATCATTGGGCATACTGTGGCACACTGAGTATATAAGGTGGAGGACACACAGAATATATGGGGGGAAGGGGGCACTGATCACTGCAGGGATGTAGCAGACACCTTGTCAGAGTCCAGGTATTGCTCCCCTGGCACAGGCGGTACAGGAAGGACTTGGGCTCCTGACACAGGGTTTGCTTAGTGCTTCGGAAACACATGCCACTTTACATGATGGACCCACTTTACCTCCCGTTGAGCCTGCATTCTCCTTCTGACGGAGCTGCCATAGACTGACCACTGTTCCATACACTAGGAGCTGCCATAGATTTCAGGTTTAACTTATGACAGTTTTCTGTTGCGTTATCTTAAATCTGTTAGACGTCATTGGCCTCGCCTCTCCCACCCACTTTTAAGGAAAGAGGCAAGCGTGTTGTAAAAGCGGGAGAGATTGCAAACTGTTGCGCAAAACAGGCCTTGAGCAAAAAATTGTGATTTTTCTATCGTTTGACGTAGAATCATTAGTAAATTCTCCACATAGTTTCACAAGTTTGATGTGAAGGAAACACAGTGCACAGAAACCCGACAACAACCCCATTGACACCTGATTTCCCAAATGCTCTTTTGGCCAAATGGACACAAATTCTGACAAATTTATCTTGTGGAAAGCTTTCCCTGAAAATGGATGCTGTTTTAGCTGCAAATTAGGGCCCAACTTTATATTAATGACCATTGTTTCGGAATAGGATGCCCAGTAAGCTTGTACAGGTGTCATGGCCAGGTGCCTACATACCTTTGACCCTATAGGGGCAGATTTACTAAGACTGGCTAGTCTTAGTAAAAAGTTAGATGCTCCAAATTAGTTCACGGGCATTTGGCGCATCATCTGACTGTCTATGCTATGAGCTGGTGTAGATTCCAGCCTTAGGCTGCTTTTATACGAGTGTATTTGAAAGCCGTATGTGGCCAGGATTTTATGTACTGGGATCCACTGTTAATGTTAATGAATAGAGTAATTCACACGAGCGTATAATTTCCGTCAGTATTTGAAATCCGCAGCATGTCTGAGTTTTGTGGCATTTGTTCCCAAACACGCACATTGCAGTCTTTTAGAGTGCTTCAAAAATGCAGGGAGGAAAGAATACGCATGTACATCCTGAGGAATTCCTAAAGCAATACTGATGACAATACAGATGATATATAATCAGAAATCCGTGCATAGTCCAGAGCCAAAATACTGATGGATTTCAATATGCGCCTGTGAAAGGGGCCATTGGGTGGATTTACACGGGCCGAGCTAAAGCCCATTGTTGGAAAGGAAGCATTCCTTCCGGACAGTCGGCTGCTCGTTACATGCAGCGATCATCTACAGTATGAGAATGAGAAATCGCTATCACTTGCCCTCATACAGCTGCATTGTTTCTGGGCAGCAGATCGCTGCTTAGACTAGTGCCTGCGCTAATGATCATTTCGGCTGCACCTTTACACAGGCAGATTGCTGTCCTCTGCTCACCGCGCCTGCGCCGAATACAGAGCGGCCGTGCAGGCGCGGGATTTCACAAGGAGACAGTGCCGGAGGATCGCTGCCCGGCACTGTCACTCAAAGTAAGAAGGGGCGTGCCAGCAGATTGCCGCACGGAGCTTCTAGGAGCAGGGCAACGCCCCCCCTGCTCCTAGAGGCTAATTTACATATTATAAAAGTACGTTTTTTAGCCTGAATATAAATCGGATTTTTATAAAAAAGACATTATCAAGCTGCTCTGACATTAGCACATAGCTAATGTCAGACAGCTTATAATGTCAAAACGTGATGAC
The DNA here is from genome assembly GCA_033119425.1 of Bufotes viridis. Taxonomy (NCBI): domain Eukaryota; kingdom Metazoa; phylum Chordata; class Amphibia; order Anura; family Bufonidae; genus Bufotes; species Bufotes viridis. The sequence goes on along the minus strand of JAKVIS010000123.1, from coordinate 90,006 downwards.
AGAAACCCTTTAAAGGTTGCAACTTATATCCCTATGTTTGTCATGCTCCAGAATTCACAACTTTTTTCGCCTCCTTTGTGTCATAAAGCCATTCAGTACTATGCCCCATACTGTATATATGATAAAGACACACTTATGTACAGGCTGAGACTTTTTCTGCAGGATTTTTTGGGTATCATTTTTCCAAAAGCCCAATAATAATTAGTTCTGCCATTCTTGTACCCGTCCATCGCTTCTCTCTGATCCAAATGCTACTGAAGAGATCTTTTTTTTGCCTTTACACAAATTTCAACTGAGGACAACTTCAATGTGGATAGTTGGTGAACTTATGACACCAATAGACACATATTTGATGTGAAAGATAAGGTAAATCTGAAACAGAGATACACAAAACTACCTTTCAAGAATCTTAAAGAAAGATGTGCTTCCAGCTCGCAGGTGCACTACGTGGCCAGGTGCAAATACTCAGCCGTCTGGAGATCAGAGGGCTCCAATATACTGCTCTGTATCTATGTCTGCTTCTCATTAGATAGATGGCATGTGAAATATTTCCTTTCTGGGAGCGAGACAGACTGTACCTACAGCCACGTTCTAGGATAAGATAATGACATTGTGATAGCTTCAAAGACAGCAGCTAATTGTACCAGGTAATATATGTATGCTTGTAGGTCAATTAAAGCATCAATCAGGGTAGAAATGTATAAAATTATAAAGTGAGTGCATTATGCACATCATCCTATTATGAGAAGGTTGTTGCCTACTGAATTTAATATGTGCAACTTAGGGTACTTTCACACTAGCGTTATTCTTTTCTGGCATAGAGTTCCGTCGCAGGGGCTCTATACCGGAAAATAACTGATCAGTTTTATCCCCATGCATTCTGAATGGAGAGAAATCTGTTCAGGATGCATCAGGGTCTCTTCAGTTCAGTCTTTTTGACATTTTAGGACGGAGATAATACCGGAGCATGCTGCAGTATTATCTCTATCCAAAATTCCGGAACACTTACCGCAATGCCGGATTCGTCCTTGTGGTTTTAAAGGAAATGTGTCACAAAAACTTTATTTGCCAGTTTAAACCAGATTGCAGATATTTTTATTCTATTTCCTGAACATGATTATGGGGGCGGCCAGGGCCGGCGTCAGCACTCGGCATACCCGGGCAAGTGCCGGGGCCCACTGTCCCTTAGGGGACCCACTCGTTTCTTAGCAGGTCCCTTTAAACATTTACTGTTGCTGGCTGCTGCGCTGCTGCGATCTCGCAGGATTTCCAGGCCTGCGAGACAGATCAGAGGACTGGAGGACAGCAGGGAAGGAGCTGATCAGCAGCGTAGCTGCAGAAGACTGCGCACAGATTAGAAGAAATCCGGAGTTTAGACAGGTGTGTGTGAGTTTGACCAGTAACATGGCGGCCGCTTATCGTATCAGGAGGGTTCAGTGCCACAGAGAGCTGCCAGTGTATGGGACAAGAGAAGGGCTAGTGACTTAGGGTGCGGTGGTATGAATGATATGGCCAGTCGCGAGATGTGTAAAGCACAAATCTCCCTCAGCAGCAAGCACAAAGCAGGCACCATTCAGAGCTTCACCTCCTCCAACACAGCCTTTCACCATTAGCAAAGATATGGCCAGCGTCCAGGTTAAATCAGCCCCAAAAGCTCTTCATCCTTCCAGTCATGTGAACCCCACAGATCTATCCTGTCACTCAGCATGGACAGGGAGCCCCAAAATCTACAGCAGGGTTCACTAGTGCTTATAGGAAAGGAAGCAGAGGAGGAGATGTCAGTGGAGTCAAGCCTTAAGTGAGCATGAAGAGAGCTGCTCTTTCTCTTCATTTATGGCTTCACCTGGCTCTGAGGAGAGCAGCCACTTTCCTAAATGCCCTTTGGTGCCAAGTTTGTCTTCCCTCCCTGTGATTCACAGATCACAGATGAATAAGTGGGTAGGACAGGCTCAGGGCTGCAGTCACGCACGCCATGCACAATTGTCAGCACAGCCATGATGAATAGACCTACTCCCTCACTGAGGCTTCACACATTATTTTCTTCAAAATGCCACGCTGGATGATGTGAAATAGTAAGGCTACATGCACACGTCGGTGAAAAACGGACATGATGGACTTTTTTTAACAGCCATCATACGTTCGTTTTAAGACCAATGGCAGTCTATGAGGTTATTCACACTGCAATTTTTTGGACAGCCAGTGAATAACGGACGTAAAAAAAAATATCTTGTCCGGTCAATTAAAAATGGACAGTTCATCCGTTTTTAATGGACTTTTTTTTTCACTGTCGTGTGCATGTAGCCTAAGACCTTCTATAAAACACTGTGTTTTTTTCTACTGTTTTAAATGACTTTTTGTTGTTAATGACGTGTGTTGCGCAAACTGCCACAAGGGGGCCCACTGAGGCTTTATCGCCCAAGGGCCCACATGAACCTGGAGCCGGCCCTGGGGGCGGCCATCTTGCCTGAGCTAACAGCATTCAGAAATCATTAAGAAAATGTATTTATGGCAGCCACATGGGCCGAGATTTCTAGGCGATCTCTGTGATTTGTGCAGAGGTCACTGTACAAGGAAAGAATAGATAAGATTTGACAATCAATTGTGAATGTTGGATCCTGTCTTATCTATACACAGGGGTGATATCATTACAGGCAGGGTCAGAAGGGAGTAAATAAGTTGTGGTATCACCTACTATGAATGGTGGATCCTGTGTTATCGATATATACAGGTGTTTTCTGTCATTGTAATTCTGTCTGCAATGATAAGCAGATCACTGCAGTAAAGTAATCTGTACAGACCAAGAACTGGCTTTGGCTATGTCCACATCTGCGTTTCTAATTCCAGTATCCTATTTTGACATAGGAGCAGGATAACGGAATTTGCTGTATCCAGCATATGCCAGACATTGACGATGCCAAACGGATCCTATTCACCATAATGGGGTCTGATGCGTTTCCAGCATTAATATGGCATTTAAACAATAGGTCCTGTATGATGACACATTCCTTTTAAGGGGATTGTCTGAAGGGTGGAAACTGAATTCCATAGGACTGCCACAGTGTAAAATAAAAAAAACACCTATTCAAAGTGTTTCATATCCAGGTTTGAGCAACCATCTTTGCTGCTTCTGGACCAAAAGTGTGACATCCTGTCACAACACACATGACAGCTGCAGGCCAACGTTTGGCTACGACAAGGATAGGAATGGCACATGAGTTCTGAGCCTTAGCAATCACATGCCATTCCTGCACAGGTCCCCACTGAGACCCTTCATTGGCCTGCAGCCAGGGGTGGATTGGCCATAGACTCTATAGGCAGCCAGCCGGGTACATAATGAACTGTTTCTCTCGTACGCACTTGGCCAACAGCCACTGGTGTCCTACTGAATTCAACTATATCTATGTTCTCAGGACAGCAAAACTGTTGAATACTGTGCAGCAGGTGGCAGTATATTATGCTGCACTGTTGTTTTTGGTTCAGCTGGGGCAGTATATTGCTGTGCACTACAGTATTGCTAGCGACAAGGTTATCCCTATAGCCCAGCCACTGCCTCCCGCAGGGGTCAAGTCCTGGGAAAAAAAGTGTGGGAACTCACCCAAGTGCCTCCGCGTGACGTCACAGTGCGCTGCGTACGCAAAGGGCAGGGGAGATTGGGAGGAGGAGCAAGCAAGTACCGTATTTTTCGCCCTATAAGATGCACCTAGGTTTTAGAGGGGGACAATAAGAAAGAAATAATTTTTATTACACCTCAGGTCAGACCACCAATCAGAACAATTAGCCCCCAGTGCCTCTCCATCAACCTCCCCAGTGCCTCTCCATCAGCCCCCCAGTGCCTCTCCATCAGCCCCCCCCAGTGCTTCTCCACCAGCCCCAGTCAGTGCCTCTCCACCAGCCCCAGTCAGTGCCTCTCCACCAGCCCCAGTCAGTGCCTCCCCACCAGCCCCAGTCAGTGCCTCTCCCCCAGCCCCAGTCAGTGCCTCTCACCAGTCCATAAAATATATTTAAAAAAAAACTTACCCTCTCCTGCTCCTGGACGCCGCTGCTCCTCTTCTGCTGCTGTCGGCTGTGCTGTGAAGGCTGCGCACAGCGTGATGTCAGAGAGCGACTCACTCCTGTGCGCAGGCTGCAGAGCTGACAGCCGAGGACCAGAAAGCGGCGAGTACAAAGCCTTCACTGCTTCCTGGTCCATTTGCCCTGAACGGGAACAGCGTTCCTGCTGTAAAAAAAGTGCATGAACGTCGTTCCCACCCGTTCCCACCCGTTCCCACCCGTTCCCCCTGGACTCGAGCCCTGGCCTCCCGCATATCTGGGAGTCCAACCACCACTGTCCTCCCGCTCACATCAGAGGACATTAGCTCCCGCACACAGGAATTGGGACAGGCGGCACGCCATGATGCCTGGTTCTGCGTGGCATCGCCGACCATGTCCGGCCCTTCATTCAACTCATGGTCAAATACATTCTGAGGCTCCCCAGCTTATAGAAATAGCAGAGAGCACACCTCCCCCAGATATTGGGGTCACATCTATAGTGGATGCCCTAACAGCACTACCTGCTTCTCGTACTCCAGTGTCTGAACATTCACTCAAGCGCATGTTAGTTGCTCTGAAATCCTTCCTGCATGAGGACATTGCTGTATTGCGAGCACCCATATCTGCATCTGTCCAAGCATTGGATATCCAGGTGGTGCATATCGAAACGTAAATGAGAAAATTTGCAGAGTCCCAAAATACCATAACTAATGCTCATAATGACATGGCAGATGAGCTAGAGCATGTGAAATCTAAACCTGCTGACTTGGAGGGGGTCAAATCTGACAGCTCAGGATACGATCATAGATCGGGGTCAACGGGTTCCCAGACGTGCACGTTTGGCTGAAACATTACCTAAAGATATGCTTGCCAGAGTGCATTTCTTTCATGTCAAGCAGGCCGCCACTACAGAGTTCCTCAGATTTAACTCTGGAACAGCTTCTAGTGTATATTCAGAATGGTTGGTATATAAGGCATACTGATAAAGATCAGTCATAGGGACAGGAAATCTAGAGAACAAAAGCAGATGTCCCTCAAAACTTTTGACCCATATCTTTATTAAATGTAGATACTAAATTATATGCCAAATTAATGGCCTCCAGACTGTCATCTGTTGTACCTTTCTTGGTTAAACTCTGATCAGGCTGGGTTTGTCCCGGGCAGGCAGGCATTTGATAATACCAGGCGTGTTCTAAACATCTTGGACTATGCTGCAAAAAGCAAAACTCTGATGGTGGCGGTCACTTTAGATGCTGAGAAGGCGTTTAACTGCATAAATTGGTCCTTTGCCTTCTCGGTATTACAATTCATGGGATTTAGTGGAGATATCCTTTCTGCTATCCAACATTTATACAACACCTTATCGGCCAGAGTTTTCTCCAACTGGGCAGTCTCTGAATCATTCAAGATATGCAACGGGACGTGCCAAGGTTCCCCACTGTCTCCTTGATTTTTGTTTCGACCATAGATCCCCTGGCCCCACACTTGCGTTTGGATGAAACAATCAAGGGTATCACCATTGGGGGCCAACAACACCTTATTTTGCTTTACGGGGATGATATCATCCTCACACTGACTCAACCAGCCTCTTCACTACTACACACCTTAGAAGTTATCTCTCACTATGGCTCCTTATCGTATTATAAAATTAACGTGTCCAAATCTTAGATCTGAGCCTACTTTCACACTTGCGCTTTCACTTTCCGATATTGAGATCCGTCATTCCATTCCATTTGGTTGCGTTCCCATTGTGGACAATAACGCTGCAAGCAGCTTTTTTCTGTCCGCGATGTGGTGCGGAGCAAAACGGATCCGTCATGACACACAATGTAACTCATTGGGGACGGATCTGTTTTCTCTGACACAATCTGACACAATAGAAAATAGATCCGTCCTCCATTGACTTTTAATGGAGTTCATGACAGATCTGTCTTGGCTATATTAAAGATATTACAACCGGATCCGTTCATAACGGATGCAGACGGTTATATTATCATCATGAAAGGAAGCGTTTTTGCTGATCCATGACAGATCCAGCAAAAACGCTGGTGTGAAATAAGCCTTACCCCTAAATCTCCCCCAGGAGACTCTTCACTTAATGAAATCCCCTTTCCAACTACACTGGCAAGACACTGAAATACAGTACCTATGTATACATCCTACTAGATCCCCGACAACATTATAATCCCAATTAAGAACCACTCTTCAAGACTATTAAACATGATCTGTCTACCTTTGTTCAATATGACATGGGCAGGTAGAATAGCTACATTCTAAATGTTCACTCTACCAAAAGTGTTATACATTTTTCATATTCTTCCCTTGACTACTAGATTCTTCCAGAAGTCTCAACAGCTTATTAATAGATTCATTTGGGATAACAAGAAACCAAGGATTTTGCACACACTCATGAGTCGGAGAAGAGGAATGGGAGGCCCGGGGTTGCTTTGCCTTCGACACTATAAAATGGCTACCAACCTCTCTATTTTGAGGGCTCAAATAGAACAAAGCATTACACCCTCCCAAGGTTTAAGGGCCTTATTGATTAGCTCCTTGCTGAGTGCAGATATAAATCTTGAACCCTTGCATATAGTACAGCATTCTATTACCCTCTGGCGTAGCTTCCACTCCTCCATGGGAAGACCCTTCCAGAAATATATATCCTTAGCTCTTTTGGTGTCCTTGTAAATTTTGATGGCGGATATGACCTTATCCAACTGGAAACTCGAAAGTCTCGACATGGTCCAACAATTGTATTCTCAGGGGACCTTGAGGTCCTTTTCTGACTTGCATGACTCACACCAAATCCAAAACAAGGACTTCTATAAATACTTGTGGCTACAACATTTCCTTACATCTTTAGATAGGTCTTCCCCTTCATTTAGCAAGGCAATTATAGATATTTTTAATATCTCTTCTAATAGGGCTAAAATAATAAGACCTATATATGACATATTATTACAGTCCTCAACATTTCTTTAAAAAACATCTATTATGACCTGGCAAAAGAAGATGGGCTGTGACTGTGAGTACTCAGCTGAAGCTTGAAGTAAAGAAACTCTCTTCTGGAACCTCCAGGTGTACCACTTAATATGAGGCAGTCATGAAAGCTCTCCTAAGCTGGTATTACACACCTAGCAGGTTGCACACTATGGCCATGATTTATCATACCTTCACTCCAGAATTCTGGCTTCAAAAAGTCCCAAAATAGGGCATTTGCGACTTTTCACACTCATTTGCGCATAATTTTGCGACTTTCTTACATGTGTACACCACTCACTCCAGTTTTGCAAAAATGGGCGTGGTTAGCCATGTTAATGAGTTTTAACCCAGCTTTATCATTGGGACTTTTTAAAAAAGTGGCAAAAAAGTCCCAATTTCACTCCAGTGAGTGGACCATGCTTATCTTAGGCCTCTTTCACACTTGCGTTCTGAGGATCCGGCGGGCACTTCCGTCCCGCCGGATCCGTCAGAACGCAAGTGGACTGACAGCATTTGAAGACTGATCAGTATCCTGATCAGTCTTCAATATGCTTTCACTGTTACCATGGCAGCCAGGACGCTACTGGAGTTCTGGCTGACATGGTACTCAGCAGCAGTGTACTCACCTGCGCTGCGGCGGACGGGCGCTCCTTAATGACGTCACAGGTCCGGGCGGCGCATAGATCAATGTGCCGCCCGGACCTGTGATGTCATAATGGAGCGCCCGGCGGCCGCAGCGCAGGTAAGTACACTGCTGGGTTGTACTTACCATGGCAGCCAGGACTCCAGTAGCGTCCTGGCTGCCATGGTAACCGATCGGAGCCCCAGCTTACAATGCGCCGAATCGACGTTTAGCTTAATGCCGGATCCGGAATGATGCTCTTCAATGGGCATTCATTCCGGATCCGGCATTGCGGCATGTCTTCCGTTTTTTTGGACGGAGACAAATCCGCAGCATGCTACGGTTTTGTCAACGTCCAAATAACGTTGACATACTGAACGGATGACATCCTGATGCATCCTGAACGGATTTCTCTCCATTCAGGATGCATTAGGATTATCCTGAATCTGATCAGTTTCTTTCCGTCCTAGAGCCCCGACGACGGAACTCTAGGACGTAAAGAAACAACGCTAGTGTGAAAGAGCCCTAATGCGACTTTTTAATAGAACATGCAACTTTTTTGTAAATATGTGCGACTTTTGTAAAGCCGTTTACTGAAGGATGAACTGCTGCCATCAAACCACATTTATCACAGTATTAAAGGACCATTAATAAATCTGACTGAGCCAAAAGTGACTTTGGACTTATGTGAAATTGGAGTAAGATGGAAGTGTAATGATAAATCTGGCCCTATCTTCCCAAATACTTCACCATAATGCTGGATACTCTGTGGCCAGAGAGGAACCTTGTACCACATTCTATGGTCATGCCTCATTCTCTTCTCTTTTTGGACTGCAGTTTTTAAACATACTATCGGAAATATTGCATTATCGAGTGGAGCCTTCTCCGGGACTAGCTCTCCTATTCTTAACTATAGATTAATTTTCTCCATCATAACGAATTATAGTTGGACACATTTTAGTGACTGCAAAACTGGTTATAGTGAGACACTGGTAAGAGTCTAGACCAGGGGTCCTCAAACTTTTTAAACAGGGGGCCAGTTCACTGTCCCTCAGACCGTTGGAGGGCCGGACTATAGTTTAACTATAAGTAATTGTATATATTTACCAGTATTTTAATGGGAATCATTCCCCCCCTCCCTTGTCACGCTCATTCCCCCCTCCCTCGTCACTCTCATTTCTCAGCTTCCCTGCCTTGTCACTCTCATTTCTCAGACCCCTCCCTTGTCACTCATTTCTCAGACCCCCTCCCTTGTCACTCATTTCTCAGCCCCCCTCCCTCCCTTGTCACTCTCATTCCCCCCTCCCTTGTCACTCTCATTTCTCAGCATACCTGCCTTGTCACTCTCATTTCTCAGCCCCCCTCCCTTGTCACTCTCATTTCTCAGCCCCCTCCCTTGTCACTCTCATTTCTCAGCCCCTTCCCTTGTCACTCTCATTTCTCAGACCCCTCCTTTGTCACTCTCATTTCTCAGCCCCCCTCCCTCCCTTGTCACTCTCATTCCCCCTGCCTTGTCACTCTCATTTCTCAGCCTCCCTGCCTTGTAACTCTCATTTCTCAGCCTCCCTCCCTTGTCACTCTCATTTCTCAGCCCCCCTCCCTTGTCACTCTCATTTCTCAACCCCCTCCCTCCATTGTCACTCTCGTTTCTAAGACCCTCCCTTCCTTGCTTGTCACTCTCATTTCTCAGCCCCCTCCCTCCCTTGTCACTCTCATTCCCCCCTCCCTTGTCACTCTCATTTCTCAGGCCCCCTCCCTCCCTTGTCACTCTCATTTCTCAGGACCCTCCCTCCCTGGTCACTCTCATTCCCCCCTCCCTTGTCACTCTCATTTCTCAGGCCCCCTCCCTCCCTTGTCACTGTCATTTATTAGACCCTCCCTCCCTTGTCACTGTCATATATCAGTCCCCCTCCCTTGTCACTTTCATTTTTCAGGCCCGCTCCCTCCCTTGTCACTCTTTCTCAGCCCCCCTCCGTTGTCACTCCCCCCCTTCTTGTCATTCTTTTTCTCAGCGCCCCTCCCTCATCACCTTGTCACACTGCTCTGCTCATTTATTACTCACCCCCTCCCCTAGTGTAGCGTGGCCGAGCTCTGTGAGGTCCGTGGTACAGGAGCATTTGTTTCCTGTACCCGGCCGACTGATAGAAAGCGCACAGTAAGTGAGCATTTCCTGTCAGTCCGGCCGGGTACAGGATACAGGAAACAAAAGTTCCTGTACCGCGGACCAGACAGAGCTCGGCCGTACTACACTGTCAGTCCCTCTATTCATCCGCCGCAGCCCCCTCGCGTCTCTGCTAGGAGGGGTTGGCAGCACCCTGCCGAGCCGTGAGAAACACCCGGCGGGCCGGATCAGTTTCCTCGGCGAGCCGCATGTGGCCCGCGGGCCGTAGTTTGAGGACCCCTGGTCTAGACCCTCAGATCTGAGGGAGATGTTAGCAACTCTTAATACCACATACACTTATGAAAAATTACTATCATATACCGTATTTTATAAAACTAAGGTGGATAAAACATGGCACTTGTGGACAGTACACCATTCATGTAAACACTAATGACAAGTGCCAATTCTACAAATATACATTGAAATTATAGTCCTCATTTAATCCCTTTTGGCCAAAAAGAATCCAGTATACTTTTCTTTAGGGAGAGGCCACTCTCACTTTAAAAAGTGAGTGGGGCAGTGGTGTGGTTAACTATGTTAATTAGTTTCACTCTAGATGATTTATCACAGTGACTTTTAAAAAAAAATTGCAAATGCTCCCATATGGTGAAAAAAAACTGTAATTGCAATCGTAGACAAAAGTCTTAGGTTTAAAAAGGCAAATTGATCAAACCACATGCTATATTTGATAAATTTGCTGCATAGTATGCCAACACACACTCAAGCAAGAATGACTTATACCCACCATGAAAAATTCCCCTATGTTTCCTTTCAAAAAAGTGTTTGGTGACACTTGTCCCGCCAAACCTTTTCTTTATTTCTTCTCACTTCTCCGTCTTTTTTGTTTTCAAGGGCAATTTTAGCATATACAGTAGATTACTATTGTTCTGCTACACTAATATTCCTGCTGCATCTGCAGTTGTGTTATGTCACTTACTCAGCTACACCATCCTATTCTCAACTCTGCTGCATCTGCCCTTCTGCCCTGCTAAATTAGCTTTTCCAGTCCCAAGGCTTAGCGGATTCAACTCATCAGGTGAGAACTTAACATTTATCCAAAGGGAGTATGACTGCAGAAAGTTTAAAGCGTCCCTGAGTTTTCAAAAAAAGTTTGCATAATGGCTGTGCTTCTTTGTATAATCATAACTGTGGAGAAATAGGTGCTATTTGGGGCTTACCTAATGTCTTTTTCAGCCATATTATTCCCTGTTTCAGCTGCACAGCTAGATGCACTTCATTCAGAAGCCGGGCGCATCTCCCTTCTGTGAAATCTGCCAGCATTGTACAGTTGTGACATCCTTTCCCTTACTTCCCACAATGTTTGCTTTCAGCTCCAGAGCTCAAAGAACAGATAAGGAGGGAGAGATAATGCTTACAGAAACGCATAACGCTCCATTGAATTCAGAAGCAGTGTAGAAGCAGTTCTTTTATTATACTCAGGATCTCAGCTAGCTGATACGCCCCTATTTCCTCTCTGCCATTCTCTTAGTCTCTGTTACTAGGGCAGGCAGGGGACTGTAAGTTAGGAGTAAGTGAGACCCCCTAGTGGCCATTTTACAGCTTTTTTTTTAGGTGGATACAGGCATATTTTTTAAAATAAAGTGATATAGAAATTTGCTAGTTACATCGTTCTCATTCTTGTATAGATATGGACATGGCCAGTAGGGCTTCCTATTTTTTTGCCATCTGAGTTTGCAGTTTTCGACTGATGATTGACGATGGGTTTAATACTACATTTCTATTAATATTAACATTATTCCATTTAGAGTTTAATTCTTCTTACTGGTTTAGCTACATTTTACCAAAGGGTTTGTTCCTATACAGTAAATTCCCATCCTGTTTCAGTAATTTGCCATCTGTCCAGTCATTCTCAGATGTTACAAGCTATTTCCTCATAGGCCCACTACCCAGATAACTTCCAATGTGTGTACTTCCATCCAGAACAACAACAATGTCTATTGTGTATATGGGTTGCTTTAGGCTTATTCTAGCCAAACTCAAACACAAGAAGCTGCTCTCTGACTTGTGTATGACCTCATACAAGATGACCCTTGGCAGCACGTGATGAAATTTGGCACTCGAATCAGAGATACTAGCAGATAGGGGTCAACTGAAATATACTTTTAGGGCGTATAAAAAGTGTAGTGGAAGTTACTATGGGTGCAACATTTTCCAAAGAGTATCTTTTGACATAGGTTTGACAGACTTACATTAGGATGTAGGTTTTATTTTCACTTGTATCACATTTTCTACATGCTCAATAGGTTTTGTCCCACATCAACAACCTATTTGTGGCATATGTCCATAATAAGTCATATAGACATCATAGAAGGATTCTTGTCTATGAGCCAGAGCTGCTAACAAGCAGTAGACATAGTCCATCCTTGAATTACAATTTGAATTTGGAATACAGATATATCTAAAGGGTCACTAATGTTTAAAAAAATCTTTTAATATGTCATAGAGATATATCAAAAGTGCAGCGAGGAGAGAGAGCATGCTATGCACGCTCCTCTCTCCCCTCATTCTAGGGATCAGTGGGGTCTCAGCACTCAGGCCTCCAAACTCTACACTTTTGAGATGTCTCTATGACATATGAAAAGTTTTTGAAAGCTAGTGACCTTCAAGCTGGACTTTGCTGGTCTGTTTTTCCCCTTAGTGGATGCACAGTTTTGTTTTAATGCCACTCATTTCAAGAATGAATAATTTAATACATTAACTTTATTTAATTTTACATTTATCATACAGGGTAAACTAAAGTTTCAAAAAACATACTCTACACAGACTCATATGAATATGATTATTAATAAAAATTATGATTTAAATAACAATATAGGTTCTGATAAAATTCAGATACAATAATAATATAATTAGGTTACATTTCAAAAGTTATATCTGGTTGCAAACTATAGAATAGGTTGACAGTCGAACCCCTGGTCCAGCCAGGCAGATATCCAACGTATACTTCAATGATAACCAAACAGGTGGCAGTTTGGGAGACAGATGTAGTATATATGGAGGTAATAGGCAAGCAGACAAAACAAGGTTCAGTTTGCCACATAGATATATTGCTACAGTACCTTAATATTTACTATATATTTTTGGGATTTTTTTTAAATCATTGACTTCACATATTAGACCTCATAAATACAAAAAGGGTGGGTATTACAAATTAGGGGTGTGCACATTCTGACACTATCCAATCAGTGCGGACAGTCAAACTGCGTAGAGACATGCTCAATTGCCAAGGGGAAAGGTACCACCCAGTTGCCAATGTATTAGATGCATACCATACTCATAATATGCTTACTGACGTATTAATTCTTCTCATAAAGCTCATAGACAGACTTAGTTAAAAAGGGTAGTGCCAAGTTTTAAACTTAGCCCCTATCTACAGGTTGGGGCATGCTCGCTGCTGCTTCATTCATCTCTATGGGACTGTCAGACAATGCCAAGGGCTGCTTTCAACTTCTTTTTAGCAGTCCCATAGGGATGAAGTACATACTAAACCCCCACTCCATTTCTACAAGGAAACAAATGATCCGAGTTTTTGGAATTGATGGGGTCCCAGTGGTTGGATCCTTACACTTATGTTTGATTAGTGCTGCCAATTACTGAATAGGTAAAGGGGTCCTGTAACCTCTCCTGACATGTCTGTTTTAGGAACTACTTGCATCATTCTTGTAATAACAATGATGGAGTATATCTTCTTATAACTCTATAATGTGCCATTCCTATATTATTCCTGCTAGAAGTTATGAATGAATTACTAGCAGTTTGCAGTGTAGGTCTAGGTGGGTAGTACCAGTTAGGAAGTTTGTCCCATTCTGACACTATCCAATTACTGCTGACAGTCAAACTGGGTAGAGACATGCCCTATCGCCAAGGGGAAAGGTACCACCCAGTTGCCAATGTACTCATACATTTCCAGGAGGAAATAACAGAGGAACAGCACAATGTGGAGTTCTAAGAAAAGACGTTCCAGTATTGTTATTTCATTGTCAATGCAAGGATTTACCAAAGCAGACATACAAGGAGAGCTGTTTACTGGCATGAGGTATAGCATCTATTAAGAGCCTTGCTTGTTTCATTTCATACTTGTGGTTTGCATTTAGAAAACTCATTGACATAAATAGAAAAAACCACACAGGTTAGAAAACATGCCTCAGATTTGAAGCAGATTTCACCCACTGCAATGCATTACAATTTTATTTTGATGCATTTTTGCTGCTCATCATGAGCAAGGGTAAAAATGTATTAAGTATTAAGGGATGTTGCAGGATTTTACTATTGATGGCCTAGCCTGAGGATTGGCCACAATATCTAATCGATGGGGGTCTGGCACCTCATGCCCCTGCCGATCATCAGTTGTTTGCTAGAAGTGTGCTGGAGCTACACCACTCTGTCCTTTGTGCAGTAGGGCATACTGTACCTGGTTACTGCACCGCTGATGCCAGAGCTACTCTGAAAAAGCTGATTGGTGGGGGTGCAAGGTGCTGGTTCCTCATTGATCAGATTTTAATGGCCTATCCTGAGTAGTGTTCAACAATAGTAAAATCCTGGAATACCCCTTTAAGTACACATTTTGGCTCATAAAAACTGTAAGAACAAAAAAAAACATCCCAGAGTGGCAAGAATTACCCATCTGTTACAGTGCATAAAAATCTCTACAAAAGGGATGCTCAACCTGCAACCCTCCAGCTGTTGCAAAACTACAACTCCCAGTATGCCTGGATCACCTACAGCTATTAGGGCATGCTGGGAGTTGTAGTTTTGCACAGCTGGAGGGCCGCAGATTGAGCATCCCTGCTCTATAATAATGTTTATACCATAAATACAAAAACATTGTGGTGTCATGAACATGAATGTAAGTATGAAATTTAGTGTTGCCAAATTGAAAATCTATATATGTACAATGATTTACAAAAAATTTCAATTTCATAATGACAAGAGTCATTATCAAGCAGCCGTTCAACTAGTCCGCTGGGTACTGAATGCAAAATCAGACTTTTTCCAAATCTTCTTTAGCCATGGTGTTATCCCAGTTGATGTCCAACATATTGCATTTACAAAAGAGAATAGTCATGTTTGATTAAGATCCATTGGAACCAATCATCTGGAGCTGTGGAGGCTCATGTCTCGAAATTCTTGAAATCTTTTACTCCAATTTTTAGGGAGGCCACAGTATTTATAGAGATAAGTGCTAATACTGATAAAACAATAAAAATAAATGGGATATATTTTTTTGTTCTTGCTTTCCACACCATGTACTGTCCATGCAGAAAGTACCTTGTTTTAATCAACCCCAGAGGAATTTTTTTGCTTTCTAAATTTCAATTGGTTCCTCTATACTTGTTCATGTTTTAAAATAAGATATGTGGAGGAAAATTTACTATTTAAATTTTCTGAATTGCGGAACAACTGATTCACGGCAGCGATATGATGTATCAGGAGATATGATTCCATTCTGGGGCTGCCGTGTCTTATATGTTGCCCCAAATATATCTTCATGATAACGCATTTCACTCTGGAAAATAAGAAAAGTGTTATGTTTAGATACTTCATTAGCTTTTACAGACAATAAGTCACTGTGGGGTAATACTGTATACTACACATAATACCATACTGTGAAAAGTTTGCCCTCTTCCCGATTTCCTCTATCTTTGCATATTTGTCACACTTAAATGTTTCAGATTCACAAGCTACTTTTATTATTAACAAAGATAACCCAAGCATACACAAAATGCTGTTTTTAAATGGTAAATGCTGTTCGGTCCTACATAGCTCCTAAATACAACAAAGTGCCACAAACTTTTCACACAACTTTTGATATGATATAGAGACATATTAAAAGTTGTGATTGGTTGGGCTCTGAGTGCTAAGACCCCAACATCCTTGCTTATCACAAGCTCTTTCCTCGCTGCATGAGATGGGCTCCATAGAAGTCTATGAGCCCATCTCGATTCTGAAACACAAGGGGGGGTCAGTCAGCACTCCCTGTATGCAGGTGCACGTAGCTATGGCAATTATACATACAAACAAAAAAATGCAACAGCACTCTGCAACCAGAACTCGTTAGGAGGATTTTATGTGGCTGTCATGGCCCATAATAGGTCAGATTTAGCGTTAGTACCACTCACGGGACAGCCTTGGCGTGGCGAGTGGCTTATTACCTTTCGATCAAAACGTACACTAATGTCCTCTTCTAGCTTCTATCTTGGGCAGAGTTCTGGTTGCAGAGTGCTGTTGCACTTTTTGTTTGTATGAGCCCATCTCGATTCTGTCCTTGCAAGAGAGCGCAATATGCATACGTGTTCTTTCCCCTCATTCTAGAAAACGGTGAGGGTCTCGGCACTCAACTCCCTATGACATATCAAAAGTTGTGCGAAATGCGCGTGACGCCTTATTTCGACTGAATTTGATGTACTGTCTAGTAATGTGAAGCAGCCTAGAAGGTCTCAAAAAACTTATACAGATGTCAAACAAAGTTCAACAGTCTGGAAAGGGTTACAAAAACCATTGCTAAGGCTTTGTGCTTCCAGAAAATTAGAGTGAGAAAATCCACAAATGGAAAAATACTTGGAACACTGGAAAAGCTTCCCAGGAGTGGCCTACCAAAATTTTACCAAGAGAGCTTTGATGACTCATCCAGGAGGTCAAAACAGAACCCAGATGAACATCAAAAGAACTGGAGGCCTCCCTTGCCTCAGTTAAGGTCAGTGTTCACAATTCCACAATAAGAAAGACACTGGGCAAAAATGCCATCCATGGGAGAGTTGTAAGACACAATCTACTGCTGACCAAAATGCACACAAAGGCTTGTTTCACAATTGCCAAAAACCATCTAGATGACCCTCAAGACTTTTAGAATAATCTGTGGACTGATGAGTTAAAGGTGTAACTTTTAGGAAGACACTTGTCCCATTACACTTGGTGTTAAACTAACACCAGATTCCGCCATAAGAACATCAGAAGCTTTCCTGCGGATAGGTCATCAATATTAAAAGCCCGAGGAACCCCATTAAACTGTTATGTTTGTTTCAATACTGCAATACTTGAAATCACTGATTAATGTGTAATATACCTTTAACTGGGTCAGATATTGTTCCACTTCCTCGTCATTCAGACCCTTCTTTCTTGCAATAATCAGTTTAATTGTTGAAGCCACATCTCTGGCCATCTCAATTTGTCCACACACATAGATATGGCCGTCTTTTCTAAATAGAATCCTGAACACTTCATCTTCAAGATCTTTTTCCAGAATGTGCTGGACATATGTCTGTGGATAATTGGCAGGGGGGAAATTCATATTAAAAAAAATTACTGAATGATAGATAAGAAATTAAACATTTGCCCTTGAGAGAGTTGGGACATCACCATGCACATTAGATGGATGGGTTTGGCCAGGATTCATTTAAAGTGTATGGCAGCCTTTGTGGCTACTGCTAGGTATGAAAGGGGTTGTGCAGTGATACAATATTGATGACCTATCCTCAGGATACATGTAGGTCATCAATATGAGATCAGAACAACCTCTGTAAGTTTCCAAGATATATCTCACCTTTGCTTGTCCGGGCTTTCGCGAGTAAGCAGTGAACACATCTTGAATAACACCTTTTCTTTTCATGTATTGCAACTCTTCTTTGTAGATTTCATCAATGTCAGGTTGCTGGCAACCAGTTAGCAATATCATAGAGCTGACTTTCTTACCTGAAAATACAAGGTTTACAACATTACTACTAGCACATAAGGTCCATGTTGTATTATGGAGATTATGATATTATGTTCTAAAAGAAAGATACTGTTTTGGAGAAATTATCACAGAATTAACTTAATGAGGACCTGTGACCTCTCCAGACGTGTCTGTATTACTAGATAATTGTATTCACTATGCAATAACAAACTGTATGCTGTTCCCTTCCTCAGTAGTTGCTAATAGAAGTTCATTAATGAAACTGCAATAGGGTGTTATGATTTGGGTGGGTGTCCCTGCACATCCTTGCACTGTCCAAACGGTGCTGCTGTTGTGAGACTATGCAGAAACACACCCCTTACTGGTAACACCCAGTAACAGATTCATTAATAAAATTCCAGTTGCAATAAATCAACAGACTTATATAATAATTGCTCTGGCAGTTTTAGGGAGGGGCTGGGGAGAGCAGGAATAATAACTTTTGTGGAGCTTTTATCATCAGGAGTAGTGTGCATATGAACTTTCATTCTGCTGCGCCCCGCTCCTGCTAGTGCTCTGGAGGTAGAGCTTCATTGTGAAGTGCTCGTTGCATTGATCTACTTCCCAGACTCTCCCCTCTGCTCTGAGTGACAGCTGTAGTGGTCTCTTGGTTGGATTCATCAACTGTCAATCAGAGGAAAAGGGAGGAGCTATAAAACAGATCAATGCAGAGAGAACTTCACAGGCAAAGACCTACTAAACTGTACAGTACTTGCAGGAAAATGTCTGGCAGAATAAATAAAATCATCTTCACACTACTCCTAATAATAAAAGCTCCATAAAAGATATGTTGTAGCTGTTCTTCCCAGCCCCCACCTAGTGCTGTCAGCAGTTTTGCATGGACAGAACTGCTGACAGACTCCATTTAAATCCTTTCAGAAATCTCCTTCTAATAATGTTCATGGACTATTCATAGATTTACAGAGTCATCGAACCACTGTGCCTGGGTTTTGTGTGACATTTTGGCAAGTGGCAGTTCCCAAAAAGATATCTGAACAACTGCAAACTACCTTTCACATTTTACACAGTCATGTTGGTCCCCAATAGCAGATACAGAAATAGTTGTCCAAATGCTATTTTTATTATGATTATTTTTTTTTTTTATTCAGTCATTTGAACATAAGGGATGTCCAATCAGACAAGCCTTCAAATTTTAAGAAACTAAGTCCATCACCAGGGTCAGTGCATTTTTCTCATACCTTTCTCAATGTCATACAATCTCTGCTGCCAGAAAGCTCTGAATGGAGAAATTCCACTTCCTGGGCCGATCAGAAGGCATGGCAATAATGGGTTTGTCGGGAGATGGAATGTGTTTGTGCTGAAAACATTACATAAGGGGTGATTAGCAATTATGTTCATTATTTTGACATACAGTCTATGAACTGGATAATAAGGACTTTTATTTTACATTTTAAATACAGGACATTATTCTGTAGTGTTATAGATATCATTTCTAGACCAACACTTACTCTACTACAATAACGGCAAGTTTATCCATTTATTATAATAACTTCTCTTTCTCCAGTGAAAATAAATCTGTTTCTGGTATCATATTAAGATATAATATTGCTCATCATCCTGTTCTTATCATAAGTATTTTCTTTGACACATTAAAGGGGTTGTGCAAGAATGGGGGCATTTTTGGTAAACCCCCCCTACTTGGCCGCACCTGTAAAGGGAAGCTTCCTTACCAGATTCCAAGTGCCGGCTCCCTACTCCCTCTCCTGGCCTGCGTTGCTCCACTGGGCTCTCTCCTTGTAAACAAATGGTCACAAGGGGATATGGTCTCGGCTGCAGTGAGTGATTGGCTGTGATGATGTGAAACTAGATATTAACATCGATGGAGCCCAGCGGAGCAGCACAGACTGGGAGGAGAAGGAGCCAGCACCGGGTGTTCCTTACCAAGTCATATTTTCTTTGCAGGTCCTGCAGAATAGGGAGGAGTTGCCAAAAAATCGATCATTCTTGCACAACGCCTTTTTAGTACTGCTTTATTGTAGGCCTTCAGGGTCATGACATTTTTTTTCCCATAAAAGAGCCAACCACAGGATAGGTCATAAATGCTAGATTGCGGGGGAACATGACGGTCCACCACTCCATTCATATCGCTCTGTCATTCCACAGCGCACTGCCACCCCATTCCCTTTTTCTAGGAATTGCTGGGATTCCCAGTGATTAGACCCCCTGCTGTCCAATACTCATCATCAATCCTAGGAATAGGTGATAAATACATCAAGCTGGCTGGTGTGGTCAATCTAACTCAATGGGGGAGATATATCCAAACTGGTGCAAAGGAAAACTGGTTTAGTAGTCCATAGCAACCAATCAGATTGATCCTTTCATTTTCCAAAGGAACTATGAAAAGTTGAATCTGATTGGTTGCTATGGGCAACTAAGTCAGTTTACTTTTGTACCAGTTTTGATAAATCTCCCCAATATCTTATTTGGTAAGTGAGCTTTGTGGAACAAGAAAAGTTGATTGGTGGGCTGTAGATTATATGTTAGTGCGGTTGGTTTTTCCGACCTCTATAATACCAGAAGCATGCACTTATATACTGTAAAACCGTATTACATCAGAGATTGGTTAGAGATCATACACTGATGTATTCTTGTCTTACCTTCGTATAAAACAAGGAACTATATCATTCTGGCTCAAAGTGTTAAACCATGTAGTGCAAACCCCATGGTGAAGTGGGCCATGGCCTCCTAAAAGAAACAAATTATTTATACCTTAAAGAGGAGAACAATAACAAGCCAAAGATATACAATTTTTACAAAAGTACTGAAAGAATGCTGCAATACAATACAGTTTGTTTTATGCGTAATTCATCCCTTCATACAGATGTTTACATAACCATATGAGGGCTTGTTTTTTTAGGACAAGTTGTACTTTAGTTATTTTTATTTTTTAATATAGAGAAATTTTTAGATTCTTAAAAAAACATTTTTAGTCCCCTTGGGACTAAAAAACTTCTACAAATTACTATTGCAGCTTACAGGAGATTTAGTGCATTTCTATGGAGCCCTGCCACAAGCAGAGCTCCATAGGAACATCTCTGTGGCAGGCATTAGAGACTCTAGCAGGCTAGAGGGTACCACCTTGAACAAACCGCTCCACAGAGCAGGGGAGCTGTTCAGGCCCCGGGAGCACAACACTCCTGCGGAAAAGCTGCTCAGATGTCATGGCATCAGATGAACACGGCATCTGAGGCTTATATGTCTGTGATTGGTGTCAGCTGTGTAAAACAGCAGCACTTAGCTTCTGAATTATCACCATGTTTGAAGACCAGACTTCCACCATACATGTACAATGGAGATCCAGAAGGGTTATTAAGGAGACAGAAAAGGAGCTCATCATTATTATATAATCTTAAAGGGTGCTCCATTTTCAGTAAATAAAGCTTATTCATTGCAAATTGAATGTGCCTGCCTCCTAAAAAGTAAGACATTTTCTAATATGCCTTTTGTATTTTGTAATCTTTAAATGGTAATCCTCATTGTCAGGAAGATCTGTCCTGGTCTTGTGATGATCCCACATGTGCCCAATTTGTCACAGTTACTATATATTTATCAGAGCTCAGAGTCACTTGTCACGAGCCGTGCGCCTATGTGCCCATCACATGACCAGGACAGATTTTTTTTGCCTCTAGAAGTAAACAATTTGAGATTCCCACCTACTAACAGAAAACAGACATCTGAAAATCATAAAATATAACTTCTTTTTGAGGTCATACATCTTCAAACTTGACTACTAAGCTTCTACTGACCTTTCGTTCTGTAGTTTACAACAGCGACGGTGAGGTGAATCTCTCCAGGTGTCATGTCATTGGAGGAGCTTATAGAGTAGTACCGTGCCTTAAGTGTTGGTAACTGAGTCAGCAAAAATGTAGTAGGTACTTCAAGAGATTTAAACTCCTCCAGTATATCAAGGAATGATGGATAATTGTAGGATTTCCATGCATTGTACTTTTCTGTATCCTAGAAATGTTATAGGATGTAAGACACCGTTTATTAAACCAAGACTCCCAAGTAGATCACTACCCAAAAAACGTTGCATCACAGTGCAGTGTGAATAAATCTGTACCTACACCAAAAACCACACAAACCATATCTAATGTATCAACTAACCAACTGACTAAACTATCTTCCTGAATTTCACAAACATTTCACAGTTGAAATGTAGATAGTTTTGAAAACATTATCAATGTTTCATATAAAATGAAATTATGGAATATGGTAAAATGTCATTTAAGATCAGAGTTTTCCTTTTAATGCTTAAAGAGATTGTCTCACTTTAGCAAATGACATTTATCATGTAGAGAAAGTTAATACAAGGCACTTACTAATGTATTGTGATTGTACATATTGCCTCCTTTGCCAGCTTGATTTATTTTTTCCATCACATTATACACTACTTGTATCCACTGGCCACGACCACCCAGCAATCCAGCAGCGGTAGTCATGCTTTTGCACTATAGGAAAAAACACCAACCTATGTGCAGTACCGTGGTCTCAACCACCAGAGAGGCTGACACCTTTACCTATAGTGTGCAAGCACGGCCACCGCTGCTGGATTGCAGGGTGTTCATAACCCCTGGGCACAAGCAGCTGATAATATAGGTTGGGAATTCAAACATGGGACAATACCAATTTTGTTTTTTAATTTATTTTTATTGTGATAAATAGGTATATTGTGTAATGTGTAAAAGGTAAATATGTGTAAATAGGGAAAGGGGGATCATTTAAAATGTATTATTTCATTTTTTCTTTTATATAGTTATAAAAACTTGAACTATTGAACTGATTTTTATTTAGTTATTCATTGTAGTTCCCTTAAGAGACTTCAACCTGAGATTGTTTTATCGTTTGTACTACACACTGCAATATGTCTGTATTGCAGTGCACAGGGATTTTACTGACCCGCTATTACATCCTACCTCCTATGCAATGCGGCACTTGCATGACCAAATCACATCAAAATAGAGTTAAATTTTGATGCATGTCTCAGAAATGTATAGTTTCTTGTTTCTCATGTGTTTATTTAGTACTTCGCATCCTGCTGGAGTGTGAAAAAGTATATTCATTTGTATTAGATAATGACCATATGTAAAGACTTAAAGAGGCTGTCCAACATTTTTTCTTTAAATTTTCACCCTCACCCTAGAATACCTGCGGAGAAATCCATACTCATCTGCTCTAAGCCTCTCCATTCTAGCTCTCTGGATCTCTTCACTGGCCTTGTGGTTCCTGTCTGCTAACTTAGACGGGGTCACGTGCACCAGTGCACCCAATGACGTTTCTCAACATTGACATAATTCCAAGCGTCATATCACTACTGGGTCACATGCTGCTTAGGGACGCATCAACGCTGAGGTCAATCAATGGCTGCAGCAGTTTACATGACCAGGACCGTGCAGAAATTGAAGACCGGTGAGGAAATCCAGGATAGAGCCGAGGGGTGCAGGCAAGTATGGATTTCTCCACAAGTATTCCAAGCTGTGGGGCAAAAAATAAATCCTGGACTACCCCTTTAAAAGTTATGTTGAGAATGCATTTGTTTCTTTTGTCAAATTAAAAAATGATTTATAACTTTGGTCAAAACCACGAACATGCATTGTCCAAAATAGACACAGTCCATTAAAACTAATACACAATCTTAGTTGTTGAGTGAGTGAACTATGTACGTACTTTGCTCAAGTCTTCCAGTCTCTGTTTGTCTTCCACGTCAGTGGCCAGAAGAGACAGCTTTTTCAGAAGCAGCTGGGAGGGTGGGGTAGTTATGTCTAGGAAGTAAGTCAATGCCTGGGACAGTGAGCAAGGAGGGATTTTCTCACTGGTTGTCCAGAAGTTACCTGAAAACACAGGAAGGAGAGGAAATTTATTAGAATGGGATCCAAAGTATTCTTGTCAGTTTCTAAAATTTCCCCACTTTGCTAAATTTAGGGGATTTTTAATTAAAAAGGTGATACGTAAAATCCTGTTACTGACACGGCCTTGGACAGCTTCACACATCCTTCCTTCATATCCTAAGCAGGTGGTTAAATTGCACAATAGAGTACGGTAATTCATTTTTAATTGTTCCTGGACCATATTTGGTAAGAAAGATGCTGTATGAGTGTTCCTTATCAAGGTTCAGGTTGACCTTTAGTGAACCTACAAGAATCTACAACCCCAGCTGAGAGAAGCCAGTCTTCAATATGTGCCAGTCCTTTTTATTAATCGTGTAGCTGTGTCTAAGTTTACAACCAACAGAACCCATTTCACAGCTACAATCACTATATTTTTCAGATATGAAGCTTTTGCGGCTGGGTTCTCCACGATTTTAATCTTGATGGCCTATCATCTGCTGTTTGGGAGTAGCTCCAGCACTGGAAGTTTGCCCTGTAACTACTCAGCTCCATTGGGTAGTGGATGGATCTAGTAAGTGCAGTACTGTGCCCATTCACTTGAATGGGGGCAGTGCTGCAGTAACCAGTTTTGTCCACTTCACAATGGACAGAGCTGTATAGTTCCGATGCCAGAAATATGTGCTGGATTTACTCTGAAACAGCCAATCGGTAGGGGTGCGGGGTGTTGGACCCCCTCCAATCTGATATTGACGGCCTATCCTGTCCTATCAATATTAACATCCATTTAAGAATAGGATCCAACTTGCAATTGCACCCCATATCTAAACCGCTGTTGCTTACTGGATGAATACATCTTTTGTTACACACCCAAGTCTTAAGCAATGCAATATAATTGCAGCCCACACTTACGCTAATTATAAATCATTTGGCCTAAGGGTCTATACTTTTGACCATTTCAAATAAAAATACCCTGTGAAGCAATATGACCTTTTAATGTAAAATGATTAGTATCTTAAGTTTAACCTATTGCAAAGTCAAATAAGAAATTGCAGTGTAATGTAATTACACTCTATGGAGATCAGGCCAAACAGTATAGAGTTTAATTACCTGTTACATTTTACACGCTATAATATGCTGCACCTGAGGTCATCGTGTATATTTGTATTGTTGCACTGCACTTTGTTGGTTGGTTGAAACGGCAATACTCAATAATTAGAACGCAATTGGTAAATAAACAAAATATAATAAAATATAATATAAACATAATTATAATTTTAGTATAAACTTTAGTAAATGATTCAAAATCCTGTCCTGACTAATTTATAAATCTTTAAGTTTAATAGCTCAATCTTTTGGTAATGAGGTCCAAATAATGTGTATAGCCATTTCCTTTATTGTTTTATCTGCCGCTAGGTGGTCTTTAGATTTATACATCTGTCATTAAACTCGGCAATTCATCCCTCTAGTGGCAGCATCAGACAGACTGATCGGTTAGCTCTTGGACTGCCTGAGGGAAAACAAGGAAATTGTGGCTCTGTACAAATTATATTATAAAATTAATAAGGAAAGAATTTTGGATCTATTTAGATTAGATTAAAATAAAAAAAATTGTATAAGGGCTCATTCAGACGGCCGTATGCCATCCCCTAAAATGCGGATCCGTTTTTTGCGGACAGTTCATCATGTCCGCAAAAAAACTAATTACGTTCCGTTTTTTTGATGATCCATAGACTTCAATAGGGCCATGTCCTGATTTTCACTGACAAGTATAGGACATGTCTCATTTTTTGCTGAGCTGTGCAATGGAAAGAAGGGCCCCATAGAAGTGAATGGGACAGCACCTAATCCGCAAAAAAATGGATCCGCATTCTTGCGGACAGCATACGGCCGTCTGAATGAGCCCTAAGGGCAGCAAAGTACAGGAACAGCTCTGATGCACTGTTAGCTTAAACATTTTGCCATTTTACCAATAAGAGAAATCAAAGAAAAGGTGGACTCATGGTTATAATTATGGACCTGTTCTCTTAGGCTGCGTTCACACCAGTTGATTGCCAAGTTATTTAAGGTCAGTTATTTGGTCAGTTTTTGTGAGCCTACTCTTAGATCAAGTGTAATTATTTGACTTGCACCCATTCTGTGTTTTTGACCCACACCTGATGGAAATAACTGACCAATTAACTTAAGTGTGAATGCAGCCTTAGTAGGTTGATTTTAGGGAATCTGACAGTAGATTTTCACCTTTTAACTGCAACCATTAGTCGTCTCTTTTGCATTTTAAAGTTGTCCTTGTATGTATGTCATATTAGGTTTCAGATTTTAGGGTCCCAGAAGCTATGGCAGTTACAGGGAAAGATCTACAGCAGAAAGGACACACCCCCTGTGAAAGGACATGCCCCTGAGCTGCCAGCTTAAAATAAATCTAGCAGAATAATTGAAGTAATGTATGGGATCTCTGTATCCATGTGAGGGACAGGGCTGGTTCTAGCTTTATTAGAAAGACGTTGTCATGTACTACATGATGTCCAATTATCACATTTTACATGAATCATGGCATAACCCCTTTAAACCTTTTAAAATCGGAAGAGCAGCATTTAGCAAGGATATTGAACCTATAATATGGACAGATCTGGGCAACGCATTTCAGACCACTCTGGTCCTTTTTCACAGCCCAGTGATGAATGCTACCATTCCTACATATGCCAAACAAATCTGATATGGCCAATGCTATACAATGACTTGCTGATATATCCCATGGTATTATATAGCCAAGCGTTATTAGTTATTGATCTGCAGTTACAGTATATTGTAGGACACGTTCAAAGGTTGCCGGAGGTTAGAACTGCATGTCTTTGATGATTGGAGTCGGGAAGTCGGTATATCAAAGAGACATCGTAATTGTCTAGTATTATAATGACGCAACAAGCATCTGAGTATACCAAGAAGGAAGTCAAGGCGTTCACCAAAACAAAACAGATCCTTACCCTGTTCACTGCGTGTCTCCAGCCGGATGTCCTGATTGATGGGGGGAGCATCCTTCAGAAGTCCAATTATGCTTGTAACTAGCTCTGGCTGATTGCCAGGAAATACACCAACATGTTCTCCTGGCAGATACTGAACTTCCTGGTAATTCTCACTGGAAAGTTTCACTAGGAGGGTGGCACGGCTGAAAACAACAAGGAGGAACTCATAATAGGACTAAATACGTATTCAGGATTTCCTCCCTCTGAGCAGAATCAACAAATTCATTTACACTGGGACTTGACTATATTACTAGGCTTCTTAATTTTTTCATAGGAGAAGATAATTTGGTGTTAGGGTACTTTCACACTTGCGTTGGTGCGGATCCGTCTGTTTATTTGCACAGACGGATCCGCACCTATAATGCAAACGTTTGTATCCGTTCAGAACGGATCCGTTTGCATTAGTTAAAAGAAAAATGACAAAGTCCAAAACGGATCCGTTTTGAATTACACTGAAAGTAAATGGGGAACGGATCCGTTTTCAAATGCACCATATTGTGTCATTGAAAACGGATCCGTCCCCATTGACTTACATTGTAATTAAAAACGGATCCGTCAGGCTCCGCCTCTTCAGACAGACACCAAAATGCTGCATGCTGCGTTTTGGTGTCCACCTCAAAAACAGAATAGAAGCGGAACGGAGCCTAACTGATGCATTCTGAACGGATACTTACCATTCAGAATGCATTGGGGCTGAACTGATCCGTTTTGGACCGTTTGTGAGAGCCCTGAAACGGATCTCACAAACGGAATCAAAACGCTAGTGTGAAAGTAGCCTTAGCTACTTTTTATCATTATTGTCATAAATATAGCAATAAGTCAACATTGTCCATTGTTCTGCTCCATCATAGGAGCTGAAGGACAAAAAAAAATGGAATAACTGGATATCTGATGTGATGGACACCAACAGCGCCTAGTGGACCCCATTGACTATAATTGGGGTCTGTCATGTTCCAGTCACGGTGTCTATCATTTAACTGGACAAAATAGTGCTGCATGCTGCGCTATATCATAAGAGCAGAACGAAAAATGGAAGTGCAAAAACTCTGATATAACAGACACCGAAAGTGTACAGCCCCCATTATATATTATAATGGGGGCTCTTGTGTTTCCCCTATATTGTCCGTCATTTTACTGAACAAAATAGAACTGCATGCTGTGTTTTTCTGTCCAGCATTTTTGAGGTGATTGGATGAACCCTAAGATTTTGAAGGTCTTCAGTCTTCCTCATTCAATTTTTTTACAGGATCTGCCATAATCAGACTTTTTGGTGATTGGGTGATTGAAAACTGATTCATAATGCACATTTGGTCATCAGTTTTTTAGATAACTTTGGCTTAGATGTAGGCAAAATGTCAGAACTTATGACAATTGCTTACAGGTAAAAACATATTACCCAAATGTGAAAAGACGAGTAAATCAAAGGCTAAATCATAAGACTATTCTACGGAACACTTGAGTGAATCCATTCCCATATTATTTTAGCCTTTGGATCCCTCTTATTACAAGCTCTATACGATTGTTTTCAGGGTACTTACCTAGATTTAGGGCTCTGCAGATTTTCTTTTGATTTTAGGGTCATTTTTATGATACTTCTTGAATGCAGTTTTGCGAGGGCTGAACATAAAGGAAAAACGCATTTATTTATGTGGATAATAGCTGACCATGCCTTACTTTCAGACTAATACCCCTTAGTTTCTTTCTTTTAACACTATGTCATATTTAGTTGCTGATAAATCTTGTACTATGAGGGAGATTTATCAAAGTGGTGTAAAGTAGAACTGGCTTAGTTGCCCATAGCAACCAATCAGATCCCACCCTTCATTTTTCACAGCTGCTCTGGAAAATGAAAGGTGGAATCTGATTGGTTGCTTTGGGCAACTAAGACAGTTCTACTTTACACCACTTTGATAAATCTCCACCTGTATGTCTAAAATGGCACAATAAATAGGTTAAAGTATGCAGTTGCTCATTGCATATCATTCACACACTCCATTCTGTACACTGTTTATTACACTTCATCAAATTCTATGGGAAATTAAAATCCTGAAAATCACCACACACAGGCGATGCTGTGTTTAAAAAAATAAAAATTGGCAACAAACATATATGCATTGTATGTCGAGAACTTCATATTCTCCTATTGAAACCTAAACACTGAGGGACATTTATTAAGACAGGCTTACGCCAGAAACTGAAGTCCACCCCTGCCAGGGGCTGACATATACTTCAGCTATAACTGACGCCAGTTCCTAAAGTAAAGTATAGTAAACGCAGTGGGGTGCATGAAGCCCCGCTCCCTTTCTTGGCACCTTTGGAAAAGTGTTGAGAAGCTTTAAAAGTGGCAAGTTATGGTGAATATATGGCACGCTACAAAATTTGCAACTTTTTTCATGCCAAAAGAATGGCGCAATGCCCTTAGTAAACGTCCTTTTCTATGTTAGTTTGGGGATGTGCCCCCAGAAGTTACTCTGCCCCCGCCAGGGTATTTATATACAGGTTAGGGCAGCTAACTGATTATTTGCCCAAAATGAAGCAAAGCCTACAATAGCTAGGACTCATCTGATTTGATAACTGTAGCCCATTAACCTCCATTCAGTCATCACTAATACACTCTTCCTTGCAGAAGGCAATTTGATGTTCTGGACAGATATGAAAGACATTACAGTAATTATCTCCAGCATTTAGTTATCTGCCCAGTTTCCTATTAAACAATATAGTCAGCCTGTTTTACAGTTTAAGAATAAGTGGTCCCTACACAGCTGTTAATGTGCACCTCACTTTGCAGGCTGTTTCCTTAGTACATAGCGACCACACCTTTTCCGGTTTTCAGCTTTTAGACAGATGTTGGGTAACAATGAGCTCTATGTACAGACTATGCAGAAGGAGAAGGATAACTGGGAACATAAAAGCTGGCTTCCCTAGCCTTGACAGCCTTGCTCATCCCAGCGTTAAGTCTGAGGAGCTACTTTTTGAAAATATGTTTGCATAAATAGCAATTACGAGGTTGGGGAATTGCATCATATCCACCGCTAAAAGGAGTAAATGCAATATTAAGATAATCATAGGCAATGGCCATTTATGCAACTTCGTAAATCAGGTTTCCCATAAATAACATGTATTCCTATATAGAATGTAACTGTTTTTAAATTTTCCATACAATTTGTGATACAATAATAGCTAATCACCACTTCACATATTAACACCCAAAAGTAACCAACAATATTTGAAGGAATGAGGGGTGAGGTCCCCAATATCTAGTGCTTGGTAGAAGCCAAAGTGAGCAACCCCCAACCAAGCCGATATTTATCAACTTTCCTTTTGATGGTGAGAAATATTTGTGAAAATATCCTGTTTTTGAAGGGGCTACAGGGTCAAGCTTTACTTGAATAGGAGCTGAGCCTCAGTAACCCAGCATGGCCACTACACTTTGAATGGAGCTGTGCTTCCAGTGTTAGTTCCAGCACCGGCGACTACAGGAACAGCTGAGGTGCCAGATGTTGAACCCCCACTGATCTGATATCAATGACTAGAGATGCGCGAATCGAAGTCAAACAAATTAACTTCAATCCGAATTTCAGGAAAAATTCAAAGCCAAATTTCCTCGCATGGTAACTAATTCATTTTTCCTCTCATTCATTTGCTTGACGAGAGGTTGTTGTGGCCATCTTGATCTTGAAACCAACTCGTGTTCAGTGATGATGACATGATGACACATGACAGCGTGAGATTTAGCTCGGTCTCTTCAATCAAGATGTCCCCTCCGTCTCCCCTCGAGCAAATGGATAAGGTAAGAATGTTTATTTATTTATTATTTATTAATGAATTAATTACCCTGATGGGGTTCAATGACAGGCAGCATTGTGCTCACTACATACAACGGAATGCGCTTCTTGACAAAGTAATTCGTAACGAATCGCATTTCTTTGTGAAATTCAGCGAAGCAGCCAAATCTAATTTTTGATAACTTTGCTCCTCACTATTGATGACCTATCTTGAGAATAGGACATCAATATCTGCAGAATCTTGAGAATAGGACATCAATATCTGCAGCCCAGAAACCCCCTTTAGGTTCAAATAAAATTTTCAATAGACACATACCTTTGATGTGATCTAAAGGATGACTTTCATTTACAAGACGATAATTTTCTGGAATCCAGCCTTCTGTTGAGGTATAACATTTTGGCAAAGTAATTTTCTGTCTGCCACGAATCTCAAACACTTCACAGGCAGCCTGAGAATGATAGAAGCACCCATCATTAATTTTGTGTATCATTTATCTTTAACTTTTGTATGACACAAAAAAGTCCTTGAAAAAGTGATTAAAGCTAAAAATAAGTGTAAAAAAGTTTTTAAAAGTTTTTACAAATATAAAAAAATATAAAAATGTAAGTAACCCCCCTTTCTTCATATAAAAAAAACAATAAATATTGTTGGCATCGTTGGCCATGTCCAAAAATGCCAGTATTATTAAACTCTAAATGTATTTATCCCATATGGTGAATGTTGTAATGAAAAAAATTATAATAATATGGCTAATTTGTTGTTTTTTGTCTCTTCACCTCCCCCCAAAAATAAAAAGTGATCAAGAAGTCGCACACACTCCAAAATGGTATAAATAAAGATGTAAAAAGCCCTCACACAGCTCCGTAGAAGTAGATACCAAAAAGTTATGGGGTCAGAATATGGCGATGCAAAGAAAAGTTTTTTTAAGAATTAAAACACAAGACGAACGATATAAATATGGTATTGCTTTAATCATACTGCCCCTCAGAAAACACCATAAAAATGAAATGCATAAAACTATGGCAGAATTGCAATTTTTTTTTACAGTTCCACCGCATTTCGAATTTGTTTTCCAGCTTCAAATTCTCACTACACTGTATTAAATATTAAATGGTGGCATTGGAAAGTGCAAATTGTCCTGCCAAAAGCAAGCCCTAATACAGCTATGTGAATAAAAAAATAAAAAAGTTATTGCTCGGGGAAGGCCAGTAGTAAAAAACAAATACAAAAACAGAAAAATGCTTGGTCCTTAAGGGGTTAAACAGCTATGCATACCTTAAAAGTGTGGATGGCCCATGACAGAAAAGCTTCCTCTTGCCCACTAAGTTCATCTCCTTCACCTGTGGGGCTGATCTGGAAGGCACCAAGCTGTGCCAGTTTCTGGTCTAGGGTATGGGCAAATGCACAAAACTGTGGATACATGCTGGAGCCAAGTCCAAAAACAGCATACCTGGTGTAAAAGAAGAGGTCTGTGAGACACACATGTTATAGATAACATAGATAAGTAGATAATGTTATATACTATATGCATCAGAAAAATTGTACCATAATATATATCACATGGCATCATAAACTGAGCTGTGATGAAAGTAGGTTTCTGAAATGTTTTTCTGCAAACCATGGATTTATCATTAACGTCTCTTTGTATCAGCCTTGGGCATCGCGATGAAGGCTTCTACTGAGCCTGGGAACTCCCCTCTTAGGGCTCATGCACATGGCTGTTGTTCAGCAATTCCGTGCATTGGGGACCACAACTTGCGGTCCCCAATGCACGGGCAACATCTGTGCGGATTCTGCAGATGTATCCAGAACCTTCAACTTGAATGGGTCCGTGATCCGTCCACACTGCAAAAAATAGAACACCAGACGCCGGGCTACCAACTGCTGCATGGGCTATTCCTCGAGATGAGTATCTTTTTACATTGTCCTGGAGGATGGAAGCTAAAGCATTTCTCAACTAATACACTATAATAGAATATATCTGTCTGCACACATTTCAGAATTTTCAGAAAGCGCACATGACTGTAACCCATCCCACCCGCAATATGATTCTGCAGGTCAAACATAGGCATTACTTCAAAATCGCTCACCCACTGACCACCATAGGTAAGCAGTTTTCGACTATCTGTGCTTGTTGTAACATGTGTCTGTTCCTTCACTGTACTAAATAATACTAACTATCCCTCCATATATTCTACATTACTGTATTGTTCAGGAGTTACAGCAGTTTACCCGGTACAGTGTTTCTGTAGGCTTTCTTACCTCAATTTGTCTTGCAATTTCTTTAAGTTGAAAATTGATTTCTTGAATTTCTGTAAAATAAAATAAAAATATTTAGAGAGCGCAGGTGTTCTGCCCAGCTGGGTTAGAGAATCATTACAGATCACATCTGCCTCAGTCTTGGTATTTCTGAATTGTTTAGTGTGGTTATAGCCCCATCTAAAAGTGTTAAGTTGTATTACACTTTGTTTTTCCTGTTACAAAGACTACTGCATTGTGGGTGGTGCACCGCATTGTGTGAGTGCAAAGCATTCTGGGAAAGAGAAGTCTCCAGTCTCCAGGACACAGTACAGAGCTGTCCTATGCATGTCTTCTTCTCAAACTCCACCATCCTTGTAAAAGCATATCTGGTGAGAGATCTGCCGTTGTTTCAGGGACATCATGTTATGCAGAGCTGTTCAGTTAATTGTAATTGTTACTCAGGGAGTTGTTACTACTGTTATCTAGACATGTAATCCTATGTATAGGAGGCCATTTTACCATGTGCTTCGACTGTCAATGCAAATGTTATAGTACATGCTATGCTTAATACTTATACATGTCATTTGTATTCTTCTAGTTTTACCAAACAATTCTGTTTTACCAATCAATCATATATAATAAATCAATCACATATGTACGACCTGTTGATCAATAAAGAAGTTAGACTATGAAGAACAGTCCTCTTATTTGGAAGACAGGAATGGTTTATACTGAATGTCAGACTGCACACTGTGTGAACGTGTATGAAGACACGTGTATGAACAGCAGGCAAAGCAACACCTTTACTAGTGCAATAACGTAAAGCTAGATTGTCTTTGTCATTCTATCTGTGTGTCTGTGTGTCTTTATTTCTATCTATCTATTTATCTATCTATCTCATATCTATCTATCTATCTATTTATCCATCTATCTATCTAATATCTATCTATCTAATATCTATCTATCTATCTATCTATCTATTATATCATCTATCTATCTCTCTATCTATCTATCTCATATTTATCTATCTATCTATCTATCTATCTTCCCTATCTATCTATCTATCTATCTATCTAATATCTATCTATCTATCTATCTATATCATATCTATCTATCTCATATCTATCTATCTATCTATCTATCTATCTATCTCATATCTATCTATCTATCTATCTATCTATCTAATATCTATCTATCTCATATCTATCTATCTAAAATCTATCTATCTATCTATCTATCTATCTCTCATATCTATTTATCTATCTATCTTTTCTAGAGTAATCTCATTTTTGTAGGTGCATTGGCTTAAATAACTGTCGCCTATGGTTTTCTCATTGCCTTAGAGATGGCCATTTTTCCACTATAAAGTCTAAACCAGATATATTACACCCACCTCTCCATTGTTAGGGCAGTCACCATTCCCAAATGTACTTGTAACCACCAGCAGAAGAGATTCTTTATCCAAGTTTCCAATATTGTAATCTTCCATACAGACCACCTGCAATGTTAACCATTTTATTAAAACTACTTCTATAAGACATGTTCCTATAGTGATCATTAAAATATTCATCTTATTCCTATAGAATAGCTGTTGAGGCTCTCTTCACACTGTGTGGTCATAGTCATGCTGCAAAAACTATCTACGATTTTATGGGTGATTTAATTCTTAAAATGGAAATGAAGGTAACTGCAGTACGACCCCATGCCGTTTTTGCAGTCAGGTTCTCCTCAATGATCACCGTGGGAATAGACCAGCTGAGACACTTTTCAGTTCAAGCTAACCTTCATGCATTTGACTGATCACCATGGATCTGACCACCATGGATTTCTGTCCAGAATGGACACTATGGACATTAATTCTTGAATACCAGGTGTAGCAGCTCAGGGTGTAATCATT
Source organism: Bufotes viridis (assembly GCA_033119425.1). NCBI lineage: Eukaryota > Metazoa > Chordata > Amphibia > Anura > Bufonidae > Bufotes > Bufotes viridis. The sequence goes on along the minus strand of JAKVIS010000123.1, from coordinate 55,687 downwards.
AATCTGCAGTTAATGATCAATGTGGATGATGAAATGAGATCATGAAAGGAACAGTAGAAAGTCACAAGAAGCAGGTTCATATGTGCCCGCATTGCAATGCCCTCTGCACTTTGATTGACAGGACCAGAAAGGCGTGATCACGTTTACACTGCCTGGCCCTGTTAAATTGGAGAGGGTGTGGCAGTTGCAGATAAAGCAGACCCTGTAGGTGTAATGGGAACGCCCCCGTTGCACCGAGAGGCTCATTTGCATATATTAAAACATCACTTTTCTCAGCAATGCAGGCACATATGGACATGGGACCAACACAGATACCTTCAGCTGCCAAGTGCACATGTAACAGGTCAGCCAGTGTCATAGGTACAAATCTGCTGACAGATGCCAATATACCATGTAACAGCACATGTAAGGATATTACAGGTTTCTTACCTTAGTGTTAAAGGCATAGCTGAATAACATGTGCAACTTTTTTGCAAATGTCTCAGACTTCCCAGTTTCAGTCGCAAAGAGTATAGTTGCCTTCGTCCTGGCAGCCATAGATTTCCTCATAAGTGCTGAAGCAAAAAGAACTGCCCTAAAATAATAAATACAAAATGTACATTAAACATACAATGTATGCAACTAGTAAAATATGTCAGAGCAACCCATCGCCCATATCTATAACAGGATTAACAGATGTTTCCTAAGCGTCCAGCAATGTTTTCTTCTGCAATGTCCACCAACCAAGTGGGCTCTTAGAGTTATCTCATTTCAGCAGCCTGCTCGCTCCATCATTACAATGTTGAAATCTCCCTTGTCATAAAGGATAAAAGGTAACAGACGCCGTTTGCATTTTAAGAATTAAATGTTTATGTCACTACAAGTGGAAAGGCTGGGTTCCTATTCAGATATCTGGGTTGAAAATCTGGACTCTTACTTGGAAATAACACTCAGTTTGAATTCTTTCTTCGTTGGTTTACGGCTCTCGTCATGCCACTTGTGCGTTTTCCAAGCGTCGATCTGAAAAAATGTTTTATGTACCATTATCAATAAGCTAATAAAAATGTACAGGTAACTATTTTGTAGCAAGTGACAAGCTTCAACCTACGATTCTGATGAACAAAATCAGTGGTTGTTTACTCTAAATACCTAAAGAGGACCCGTCACTTCTCCTGACATGTCTGTTTTAGTAAGTATTAGCATTCCCCATGCAACAACAGTTCTGGGGTATCTTTTTATGTAACCCATGTAACTTTCACGTGCTATTTCTCTATTATTCCTTCTAGAACTTATTGAATGAGTTGCTAGAAGTTTGTAATAAAGGTCCAGCTAGGTGTTACCAGTTGTGGGTGTTCCTTGCACAGTCTGACACTATCCAATCAGTGCTGCCAGAGTCAGACTGTGCAGGGACCCCCCCCCCCCCCCCCTGAATGATAAGATCCAGATGGACCTTTATTGAAGACTCTTGACAAACCATTCATAAATGTCTAGAAGAAATAAGAGTTATTATTACATGGGAAAATACAAGTGGTTACTAAAACAGACATGTCTCGAGAGGTGATGGCTCCTCTTAGTAGTAAAAGAGTAGACTTTTCTCCTACCTGATAGTAGTAAAATGGATTCAGAATGTAATTGAGCATTTCCTGATGAAACACTTTAGTGATGCTTCCTGACATTGGTGGAACAAGCCAGACCCAATCTGCTGGGCATCCTCCCCTTAACCGGTATTCATTCTCCATATGCTTCATGAAAGACTCGGCAGCAGAATGATGATCCATTATGGTCACATTGTGTTTCTAAAATATACAAATTGTTTTATATAAGAACTTTGCATCAGTTTGATAGATCATTTCAGCAATCTGTCCCTGTCATTAAGATTTGCTAGATTTTCCAAGATGGACCATTTTACCCAAATATACAAAATGCACATTAAAATATTAGCATATTGTATATTTTACATCCATTTGGAGTCTTTCTGGAACAAACTGCTTCGCTCTGACATTTATGACCGCTGCATTCTACGATCTGTATCACTATGGGAGCTACGGGAAGCCAATTTAGAGTGAGGTCAAAATTGATGACCCAAGTGGTCCATATCCTAGGACCAACCAGCTAAGAAGGAAGCCTTTAGACATTTCTCCCTGTGACATTTATGGGAATAATTTTCCTTTAAAAGGAAGAAGACTAACTGCACAACACCACTTACAGATGGCTACTCCGTAACTAAAATGGGGTATATCCATTTGATCCATATGATACGCCATAGATGTCTGACAGATGCAGGGCCAACCTCTGACACCCACACCTATCTCTAGAATACAGCCACCTCCATCTAATCTGGATGTGGCAGCCAGAGGTGGTCACAGTGGTCACAATTATGGATGCAGCCAAGTGGGCTTTGCGATGCTGCCTCCATAGCACCCATGCAAGTCAATGGGAGTTACGGAAACAGCGTAGCACAGCTCACTTGGTTGGTGTCACCTCTAATTCCAGGTGGCACAAACTCAGGAGGGTCTCATTACTATATAGGAGTACCCCTTTAATGTCTTATCCCAAAAAGAGTCTTAGGCACATGATAATTAGAGACCCCAATGTTGCTGTTTTTTCAAGGAGGTGCAGAATGCCAATGAGGCTGTGAGAGCTAAACTAGGAGGATGCTATGGGGCCCTTGGAGAGAAGAGTTATCTCCATTCCCTTTGATGACTAGAACCTGTGCAGGACTCTTATCAAACAAGGGGGAGGGAATTGGCCCAATAATCATGAAACAAGCTTTTATTTACTGCACATTTGAACAATCATAAGTTATGTTTCAATTTTCCATTGCAATTTAGAAGATAAGTCCTCACCGGTCGCTATAGGCCAAAGGTCATAGTTTTTTGTACACAGCCTTGTGGCATGAATCCTAATTGTAAACTGTACAGCGACTAGTTATTATTATTTTATTTTTTGTAATGGAAAATAGAGTATTTAAGCTTAATACATATAATGGCAGAACTTACCTGAAAGCTGTATAGAACGGCTAAATTGAGTTCAACAACTGCGTAGTCTTTCCACAGAGACGTAAGTTTGTGAGTTTCTAAACCCATCCTCCTTCCAACTTCCTGGAAAGTCACATTGTTATATATTAGATATTTTACTCAAATGTAGATACAAACGTATAGATAGATCTGAATTGTAATTCAACAGTTAGCTTCCTAATAGTCTAAATGCATGGATGTTGTTAAAATAATAAAAAATATATATATCCTTAACTCCCCTTCCCAGTCTCCTTAGATTCAGCACCACTGATTGATACCTTCTGCAGGACTGCAATAGTGATGTACTGGACTCAGCAGCCTTGTGCTATAAACCGCTGAAGCCAGTGACTGCAACCGTTTACAGGACTTAAATGCTGCAGCCCGGCAGGCAGGGGACTGAGTGGCGGCACTGGATTGGAGGGGACTGGGAGTTGAGTTAAAGATTTTTTTATTATTTTTTTAACTACATACAGGCAGTTGGCTGAAATAACTCTGAAAACCCCTTTAAAGTTCAGGCTTGCCAAGAGTGGGATTATCAGATGATGACGATGAGAGAATACTGAGCTTTAACCAAGTGCCTGCAGCCTGCCTCCCTACACAGATTTTTTCTGGGATGGTCACACGTTCTGCTGCAGCCAATGACTGGCTTCAGCAGTGACATGGCTAGATCACCACTGAAGCCAATTATTGGCTGCAGCAGGGCATGTGACCATGTCCAGGCAGCGCTTGAAGAAAATAATCCAGGCATCGTAACATGGACATAGTGGAGGCAGTGCAGAGGATCAGAGCAGTGAAGAGCAGGAAAGTATAACAGGCTACATGTGCCTTCATTTCACTATTGCAGAATTAAAGGAAATGTATTTTCTAAACATGATTATGTAGGCGGCCATCTTGTCTGAGCTGTTCTTAACAGCATTTAGAAAGCATTAAGAGAATTGCTTTACGGCAGCCACATGGACCATAGACACAATGGTCAGGAGGGGACCCCATTGATTTCTATGGGACAGTTTTCTAGGCATGCTGTGTGACCTGTGCAGAGGTCATTGTACAAGGGAAGAACAGATAATATTTGAGAATCCCATTGTGAATGTTGGATCCTGTTTAATCTATACACAGAGGTGATATCATTACAGACAGCTTCAGAATGACAGATAAGCAGGTAACTGCAGTAAAGTGATCTGTACCGACCAAGAAGTTGCGCCTATTATTTGGCTTAGTAACCTGTGCGAAAACTGCAGGATTTTTTTGTTTTGTTTAAATATAGATATTGACAGTAAATAATCAAAAATAACATCATCAAAAATTCTTAAAAAATATGTTAAACTTAAAAACGTGATTTAAACTACGGGTCATTTTCTGATGACACAGGCAGATCAGAAGTAATGACAAAAAAATGCCCCCCCCCCCCTTGTTCTGTGGCAGATAACTTAGTTTCACGGCACACAAGAAATGGGTGGAATACGTGTCAGTTCCTGTTAGACTACTTTCCCATGGCTGTACTCGGTCATCTCTGCTGCAAAGGTTTCTTACTCTCTAAAAATGAAATGGTTAACCCTTAACCTCAGACCTCAGAACAAACCAACCATTGTATGAATGCACGTATGAGTTACCTCCAGCACACTGTACCGCTGAACGTCACAGAAGTCTCGAACACCAATTTCTGTCCCCATGTACCAGCCATTAAAGGGGCAGGCTGTAAATTCAATGCCTCCAACTTCGAGCATCATGTTAGAAACTGCAGGTACCGTGTACCACCTCAGGTTGAGATCCTTAAACCACTCAAATCTGAAAATAAGACAAACACTTACTCAGATGAACATTGCTGCTATCAAATATTACCATTCCTATTACACACTGCAACAAACAATTTAACTGTTTGGAGCAGGCAGCGTACCACACACCCCAACTACAGGTCTGGGGGCTGCGCAATGGGCGCTTATAGGGTCTAACTCTTTATAGGCATCTTTATGTACAGCATACTGTGTGCACTTTAAATTCAGTCCATCTTTCAATATACTGTATTCTAGCAGAATTATATATAGAATTTGACGCAAAAATTAATTTCAAATTAGGCTGTCTACAACAATCCATAATAGCAGCATTAATAAAGAACCCTTAATAAATGGAGAGTGGGGGGAGCATATAATGGGCCATATACAGATGAACTTCTCTTATCCTTTTTGGATTAGTCTATAGAACATCAATCTATCTCATATCTATCCATCTATCTATCTAGTAATACAAAAACAACTTTGAAATCAGCAATGGAGTGCCAGCGGCTGTAGGGTCGATCCAATGTCCCAATGCTCAATACAAAAAAGAAAGGGTCCACGGCACCTCCAGTGACTAGTGTCTTTTATTTACACCAACGCGACATTTCGGTCCGCACAATAGAACCTTTTTCAAGCACACTGCTTGAAAAAGGTTCCATTGTGTGGACCGAAACGTTGCGTTGGTGTAAATAAAAGACACTAGTCACTGGAGGTGCTGTGGACCCTTTCTTTTCTATCTATCTATCTATCTATCTATCTATCAATCGTCTATCCAGTATCTATCAATCTATCTTAAAACTGAAAATCAGAGCTGCACCGCTAAGTTTAAGTAAAGATGGTGTAGCAGTAGCTGCAGACATGATCATGTCTTTAAATAAATAAGAAAAAAATTCCACGGCATTCTCAAAAAAAGTTCAGTAGTAGCATTCATAATCACCAATGCACTGGTCATTAAAGAAGACTACTACTGAACTTTTTTTTGGGAGTGCGGTACCATTTTTTTAATTTCTATTTATATTATTATCATTATTTACTCATATAGTGCTAACATATTCCACAGCATTTTCCAGGGGCATTATGATCACAGACATTATCTATCTATCTATCCATCTATAATCTATCTGTCTATCTATCTATCTATGCGCCTATCATCTATCATCTATCTGTCTATCTATCTAGCTTGAAAAAATGCTCCACTCAGTGAGCTAAATTGTCCACATGGGTGAACAAAAAACACCTTTCGAGGATGCCTGTGGAATGCTACGCCTTTCTTCAATTATATATCTATCGATCTCTCTGCCTTCATAGATACAGTCATAGATATATACATGATATATCTGAGCACAAAATGATACAATATTCTAAGTGTTTTTCAACTGATTTGAATTATAACCATCTCTTACTTTGGGTGCTCCATTATAACTTCAGGTACTAGATCTCTAGGTAATTCAAATAATTCTGGATCCTCTCCATTTGCCTGCAGTACCAGAGGGAGTATCTCAAATCGCTCATATTTTGGCTTCCATCCAAGAGCTATACATAGCTAGAAAAATAATTAAGATTGAATTATGAAATGTATGACATTATGTCATCTTTAGTATTTCCTTAAACCTTCCTCATCCGCACCCACTACATATTTATACACTGGATCAGTACTACTTATAACTAACCCTGTACCTCTCAGTCATAACAAAACTGCTTCTAATGCTTTTAATCAACTGAATTCATATTAAAAATCACATTAATATTAAATCCAGTTCTACAATTTAATGCACAAAGGGGAAGAAAGATCAAAGGGGTTTGCTTTTTTACCCCTAGAAACAGCACCAGTCTCGATCATGGGCTGTTTCTGGTATTGCATTTTGGCCTCATTCAAGTAAAAGAACCTTAGCTCTAGTATCAGACACAAATTATAGATATGTGAGGAGCTGTTTCTCCAAAAAAAGAAGTCCCTATGTTCTAATCTTGAACAACCCCTTAACCTAAAACCGAATCTAACTGTAATGTGTTCAGTAGCCCATTTACAATCCAAGGACAGAAATGATGTTTTCTTTTACTTACAAGCAAAAAAGCTGTGACAATCACAAAAAAACTTCTCTAGGATGCAGTCTACCATAAACCCACTGTGAAAAGAGAAAGGTCTGTGACCAGTTCCCCAACCGTCAGGACCTAAAGGCCCTGCAAACATCAAAGATCAGTGGCCACCTCTTGCCCCAAGCTTCTGGTTGCCCATCTAAGCTCTGGTGCTTGCCTAGGTTGCTGCCGAAACATCCCTAAATTCAATATTTGGCTCCCCCAGAAGGGGGACACAGTAGCTAGAGAAACTTGAGGTCCACCCTTCCTCCTAGATCATCAGGATGTCCCATATTCAAAATACTATCCCTAATTTCCTAGTTGCCATCCTTGTAGAGCTGCCATCCTTATTACACAATTCACTAATATTGCATTAAAACATGAAGCTAATGAAAACTCTTGCCATGGCTGTACAAATTAGAATTAAACAGGCTGTAGACAATCACTTCTTTTTTATAGTTCCATTGTTGTAATACACAGGATGAATATAACTGCTAAAATATTTCATGTGTGCAGATATCCTCCAGTCACATACCTCTGTAAACTCTATGCTGGCAGGATCTCCAATGATTACCCCATCGGGCATTTCATACCCTGCATATCGAATCAGCTGGCTGTTCCAGACTCTGAAATCATGTGTCCCATCAGTACGCTGAGGAAATATGGTAATCGCTGACCTGAGAAAAAGACAATATGGGACAATTCATATGAATTTTAGTGAAAACTGGGTCAATGATTATTCTCTTTAAACATTCTCATGGAACATTGGCAGGTTGACAGATGTAAGAGTTTTATCAAAGATGGAGAAGCATCGTGGTTTCCTTTTGGCTTTCAGAATGCATGACCTCACATATTCCACCAGCCTCTGGCTGGGTCAATGTCTGAGCAGAGGAGGATGTGCTGTGTTGGACTGTGGTAGATAAAGCATTTAAACCAGGCACCATACAGTAGTCTGATGGAGAAAACACTAACTTCCACACAGTGCATTATAGTGCATTGCATTTAGGATCAATCAGTTTGCTACATAAAAAAATTACCTTATATTACCACTATTTGTGGAGTATTTTATATGGCGACAGATGAGCTGGAACATTTCTTGAGCTGTCTTGCAGTCCCGGGCATCAAACACCTTGAATGGAAAGTATGAGATGGGATTCATGCAAATTAGCAGATAATAAATAAATATCTTATGCCCAACCATGACATCATGTATTAGGGAGCCGAATTAAGAACGGCTCCTGATTATATATATACCTGTTATTATTATGTAATGGAGGGAAGCAGATTCAAATTCCCTATTGCAGTTGATACTAAACCTAAAATTTTTGTTTAGGCAAAAATATCACATGTAACAAGCAACAAGCAAAAAGGAAACAAAAGCTCACCGCCTAGATAAATTCAGTTCACAAGTCCATAGTGATGCTTGGTGCACAGAGACACTGGAGCAGATTCCAGGTGTATTGCAGCAACTGAAGGAAGGAAATATCCAGCGCCAAAATAAAAACTTTATTTGGATGTTCATAAAATTTTATGTGGGAATGCACCGCCGGTTTTAAATGTATATCCAATAAACAAAGTTTTTTTTTCACCTTTATGCTCGGCGTTGTATATTCTCTTCCTTCAGATGCTGCATAAATATCATGATTACCAGATTAGTCTCAAGGCCAGTATATTGGTACGTAAAACTGAAGAGAACCCGGGAATGAGCAGCTGTATGTAAATGGGGGGTTCTGGTGTAGGGTCTGAATAGATTTTGTGATCTGTGAGTCTGGATTTCTTTTGGGGTCTAGAATCTAAGGTGATTTTGGAGTCTGGTTGGGTGGTCTGGATTCTTTAGGAGTCTTGTCTGGGGTTTGCATTAAATTTAGGGATCTGGCCTGAGGTCTGAATTTGGGATCTGATCTAAGGTCTGGTGTGGTTTGGGATCTGATCTATGGTCTGGTTTTATCTTGGGGTCTGATCCATGGTCTGAATTCATTTAGGGTCTACGAAAATCATGGCACAAAGAGCATTTTAGAATTGATTTTGAGGTGCGTAAATCTGGATTTCTTATGGAATCCAGAATCTGAGTTGAAAAATGCAGACAGCTCAGGACTTCATCTGTGTGCTGTTCGCATTCATGTGGCCATTTCGCGAATTATAGAACATGCCCTATTCTTGTCCGTTTTGCAGACAAGAATAGCCATTTGTAATGATAGGTTTGAGAAAATGGCACAATGCATTTGTCCAGTATCTGTATTTTGTAGACCACTAAATGGATACAGTCATGTGTATGAGGCCTTATACGAGGCATACTGCAGTGCGGCAATATAGTTATGGGAGCCATATTACAGGTTCATACAAATTGAAGCAAGTCATAATATGTCTGTGTGCATGAGCCCTTAGTCATATCATACATATACATGTATAGGGGGTGAGATTTTGGTGGTCTGCATATGAGGAGGCACGAAGACAAACTTTTGTAGCAGGGTCCATGGGCTTTCATCAAAGGGAGTTCTTCACAGATGATTATCATTCGATAATAAAGGGAACCCCAAAAGACAAATTCTTGAGTACTAAAGATGTATTTACCTGCAAATTATTCCACTGGATCCGTCCTATACATCTGGGGGCATTTCTCCACGCTTGTTTCGATGCAAATACCAACTCATCATATGTTAACTGGTAGGTTCCCGTATGTTCAATATCTTTGGTAACTGTTTCCAGTCTATTAAGGTAGTTTTCTATTTGGGGCCTGAAATAAATAGAGAGAAAAAAGTTTTCCATGTTATTATAATAAAGAAATGGCCTAAGTATTAAGGGGCTTTTCTTGCTGAGTCCTTTAGCCTGGTAGTCTTATTGGTTGATGAAAGAGTAAACTAAATACACATGGAAACAGAAGTCTGATGCATACTACTGTAATTTACAGTGAATATAATTATATTTATTCAGGGGTGTAGCTATAGTGGGTGCAGATGTAGCAGTGGCACCCTGCCCTCTGACACATAAGTCTTATAGATGGCACATGGAAGGTGGAAGGAACTGTAGTGGAGCCCTGGACCGTCAAGTTACGACTCTGTACTGACTTTCTGGACAGAGAATGGACCAAACTACTCATAATGATAACTTACTCTTTGAAAGACTTGTAATATTGATTAATAAACTCCACTGCTTGAGGTAATAGAACATCCTGAGGTACTGCCTTATCCCTTGGACCTCGCACATAGCACTTAGGATTCATGATTGATCCATGACAAACAGATGACTGGCAACTGAGGGTCTGTAAATGAAAAATGTGATTTATTATGTCCTCATTATAACACAAGGAATTTCTTAAAGGGAAAACATCTGAAGCTTGAATGAGAGGCGGTGGCTTAAAGGGGTTTTCTGGTTAGATAGTTATTCTATAGCCACAGGATAGGGCATACCTATTAGATTGGCAGGGGTAGGACCACTGGGACCCAAACCAGTTATGAGAATAGCGAACCTGTAACTCCAAAATGAATAGAGCCACTAGTAAAGCATGTACACTGCTATTCCATTCATTGTATACTGGGCGGACGGAGATAGCTGAGTATAGTGCTTGTCTATTTCCGTTTTTTTTTATAAAGACGGACGAATGGAGCAGTAGCACATGTCTGACTTGCTGCTCCATTCATTTAAAAGGCATGGGGACCCTGTTTTTGCAATAATTTGGGATCCTGGCAGTCTTACCCCCACCAATCAAACAGTTATCCCTTATCCTTTAAATAGGGGATAAGTCATGTAAGGGTATGACCACATGGTCTCGTTTCCTGATCAAGTTTTGGAAGCCAAAACCAGGAGTGAATTCAAAAAAGAGAAGTCGTATCTGTCCTTTATACTTTATCTGCTTTTATGTTTAACTCCTGATTTTGGCTTCCAAAGTTACATGAGTAAACCTGACCGTGAGTATATACCCTAATCAGAATACTCCTTTATACAAATTTTCTGTAACTCCTATAGAGATAAAGGTGTGTCACCTCTCCATGCATTTTTATTGTGGTCTCAGGCAGGAACGGGGTCAGGGTTTTCTTTGGGACCTGCATCTATCACACATGAACTATGCTGGGGGCATGTACCTTGGACTCTTCTTGCAGTTGGATGTTCTGGGTGGATTTGGATTGTACCCACTCCTGAGAGAGATTACTTAGAAAACCAATTTCAATTAACTTATTAGGGAGTAAATAAAGGGGAGTTCCCGATACAGAAAAGAATGGCTACAATGAGCATTTCTTGCCCTGGAGAACCTAGGAGTTGTGCAGACAGCAGAATGACTAGAAATCTGTGTAATGCTTCATTTGCCCTCTGGTGGGCCCTGACGGGGGACTGAATAGATCTTGGTTCTCTCACAGATCACAGATGATTACTTGTAACCCAGAAACAGGACACCCTGTGATCAGCCTATTGTTGGGGATCCTTCTAACAGGAAGGGATTGTCTAAAGCAGACAAACCATTCAACTATGCAACATCACCAAAGCCAAAAGAGGTATTAGTAGCATGACTAATATAGGTTTGGTGTTTATAGTAGAATGAATGCCTGCTACATTTGTCCATGGGAATATACCAAGTGATACTGTTGATCAGAGGCACCCGCAATTGTGCAACAAGTTTCTACAACATGAACTCATACAAGAAAGGCAGAATTAATAACATAGTCAAGACTGAAGGATTGCTGTTATCCCCAGGGACATGATACAACTCTTCATGTATTCAGCTATTCATAATTAAGTGCACAAATCTGTATCAATCTGTATCAATCTGAATCTATTATATCAAATGCAGTTGAAAGAAATGAGGAAGAAATGAGAAATTTGGTATAGGACCTCCTACCTGTTTTGCATTGAGATGTAATGTGTCTTGCAAAATCTTTCCATTCTCATAGTTTCTTAGCTTTAGGTATTTGGGACAAGCCACTTTTTTGCACGAATGACCGTGGTTTTCCGGAGCATTCTTCTGAAAGACGCAAATACGGTTAATAGAAAGCTCATAAGTGAAAAATTAATTGTCTTCCCTGTTGTGGCACTATCCCAATTTCCAAATTAGGCAAGAGACATGGCCTTTGAAAAGTAAGATTAGCATCGCTTGAATTTTAGGGTGGTTAAATTGACGAGTGGAATAAGGGTGGATCAGGATGTAATCTTATCTTATCATGGGCAATGTTGTAAAATGCGTTGTTCCACTATGTAAGGCAGTGAGTTCCTTTTAAAGGGTCACTTCCATCATGGTGTTTTTAAATGTCAATATTCAAAAAGAACAATAGATGAAATGAGGCAAAAATTGTAGGGTAGACAAACAATTGCCCAGGGGCCTCCACTGCCAAAGAACCTCCAGTTTCCACTTAACTGTGGAGGAACATAGTAACATGGTTAAACTAAACTAAAATCTTAAAAAAGCTTAACTAACTCATTCATTACTAAGGAGCGTCACTCTAGAAATTTCTATCCAGAGGCTTCTACCACCTTTAGATTAAGGGGCCTCCTGATCCAGTCCTGGGTGAAAAGGGTAGTCTCAAAATGTCTCTACCTTCCCAACGATTCATCCTTCAAATGTTTGTCATAGGAAATGGCTGCAATATCTCAAAAATATTAAGTATTCAGTTTAACTCCTAACATTAGTTCTTTTTCCCAGGTTTTTTAAAGGGGTTATGCAACCACTTTTTTTCTGCTCAGTTATCTGCTTATTTGGAAATGGCAAGGAGTGCTACCAGAGATAAAAATGCAATGTACAAAAAAATACATACAATATTTTTTTATTGCATGTATACTGCAATAATACATTTACAGTGCCCTATTCATTGCCTAGTAACCTTTTTTCGTGAGATAAGGGGCTGGCCAGGGACAAAATTTTATCACCTATCCAGGATAGATAATGAAAAATTGATTGCTGGTGGCCAGACTACTGGGATCCCCACGGATCACAATAACAGGGGAGCAGTAATGTGCATGCACAACTACCGCTCCATTTAGTGCCTATGTCGTTTCCGCTGTCTCCGTCTTTCTAATAGAAGTGAATGGAGCAGTGGTCACTCATGCACACTATCGCTCTGTTCACAAAGGAGACTCAGGTTCCACTGTTCTTGTGATCGGTGGAAGTCCCAGATTTGACCCTCCCCCCAATAATCATAAATGGATATTTAGTTGGAACCAGGGGCGTAGCTAAAGGCTCATGGGCCCTGGTGCAAGAGTTCAGCTTGGCCCCCCCGTCCCTCAGTGCTTTCTGGCCATTGCCAGGGAAGCACATAGCCTTCGTGCTGCCTGAGGCAAAAATTTAAACAGCACCTCCCCCCTTGCCATATTCTTGCCCTAACCCCTTCCCTTCAGCCAGAAGTGTAACTAGACCAGCATGCACTTTCTATAATAACGGTGTCTTCTTATGCACCACAAGGGTCTTTGGGCCCCCTCAGGCTCCTGGGCCCGGTAGCGACTGCTACCTCTGCACCCCCTATAGCTATGCCCCTGGTTGGAACTCAACACAACACATAGTTAATTATCCGCAGCTTTGGAGGGCTGAGCCGCTCTACAAGTTATTTTTGCCCATTAATATCTACAGGCTAGGTGAGATATATTATTACTGGGCTAACCCTTTAAATAATCAAGATACAAACACAAATGTTTTATTACTTTTGTCATCTTATATGCCAGGGCCACCAACTATAGCAACCAGCTCAGCCTAAACTAGGTGATCATTTAGTACTTACTTGTAATCCTGCTTTTATTTCGGCCATATCAGTTTTTGTGCCATTGGCTTTGGCGTCCTCTTCTTTCAATGCACTTTAAAAAAATAAAAATACCATGGGTGATTAATAGTAGCAGTAATATGGTCAGGTACAATAATTTTTTTTTCTTTTATTCAAATGTTTTATGTTATCTGCGATGAGATTTACATATGATATTATCTTCCCCTTTATTGTCCGTAAGTCACAGGTACAGTATCTCACCTTTTAATGGTAGGTGACAGGCGAACAAAATAATCGCAAGTAAGGAGTTTATCCAGTAAGATATGTATTATAACTCGATAGAGGGTCTAGACCAGGGGTGCACAACCTGCAGGCCAGGGGCCACATACGGCCCTCAATACCACTCTGTGTGGCCCCAACCATCTGGTAACAGACGTCTATGTCTATGTCTTGTAGCTGCTCACATGTATCTTTCATGTATTCTCCCATTAGATGGGGCTACTATAAGTGTAACTAGACATTTATGGTATATACTGTATGTTTAATATGCCATAAAAATAGTATTTCAGTTGGTAATATCAGTCAAAAGTAGGGCAGGTGGATAGGGGTTGTCTTAATAAGGCAACCCTTTAATATACAGTATGGTAGCAAAAACTCCAGAATTACATGGCACAAAGGGAATTCGGAGTGCCTCCAGAGCAAGAGCCTCTCTTTACGGTGGTCATCACCTGCTATGACTTCTTTATGTCCCAGTAGGTTAATGATTTTCCTGATGGACCAGCCCCTTTAAACTGAAAGCAGACCATCCTTGGTATGAAGCTGATGAACATAGACTTTAGATTTTTGTAGCTACATCCTGGCAACTTTGTTAGTCTAAGACCTGGTGAATCCACAGTCAAGCGTTGTCTGGGATCTTTCTTGCCTGACCTTTTATCTTCCCCTCAGAGATACACGGTGCAAGCTACGACTAGAATTGACTCATCTCTATAGATCTATTGAATAAAATATGTCCATTTGGCTAAGATGAACATGGTAATGGAAGAATCAGAAATGGTCAGTGTTGGCTCCTCCATACATCAGTGCAGGGGCATAGCTATAGGGGGTGCATAGGTAGCAGTCGCTACCGGGCCCAGGAGCCTGAGGGGGCCCAAAGACACTTGTGCCGCATAAGGACACAAGTATTATAGAAAGTTTGTGCTGGTCAAGTTACACCTCTGGCTGGAGGGAAGGACCTGGGTCAAGAATTTGGCATGGGGGGTGGGGGGGGGGGTATTCCTGGATATATAGGGGTGGTCTCCCATACATCTTTCTCCATCTATGTATTTGGCTAGGTTAAACAGAGTATATAGATTGAACGGGTCATAAGGGTTAAATAAATATCCAGCACTTGCTGCTATCCCCAGCAGGGGTCATGTCTGTAGGAAGATACTATGGGGTCATTTATCAAACTGGTGTAAAGTAGAACTGGCTTAGTTGCCCATAGCAACCAATCAGATTCCACCTTTCATTTTCCAAAGTAGCTATGAAAAATGAAAGGTGGAATCTGAGTGGGTTGCTATGGGCAACTAAGGGTACTTTCACACTTGCGTTAGAGGATTCCGGCAGCAGTTCGTTGCCGCAACTGCCTGCCAGATCCGGAAATCTGGATGCAAACAGATAGCATTTGTTTCCGGATGCGGATCTATCTAACAAATGCATTGCAATACTGGATCCGTCTCCCGGTGTCATCCAGAAAACCGCATCCGGTTTTTATTTTTTTCACAGATTTAAAGGTCTGCGCATGAGCAGAACGGCAAACCAGATCCGTTTTTCCAGAACACTTGGTACCGGATCGGGCATTAATACATTTCAATGGAAATTAATGCCGGATCCGGCATTCTACCAAGTGCTCTGGAATTTTGGCCGGAGAAAATACAGCAGCATGCTGCGGTATTTTCTCCGGCCAGATACCTTAAGAGGGACTGAACTGAAGACATCCTGATGCATACTGAACAGAATGCATTAGGATAAAACGGAAACGTTTTTTTCCGGTATTGAGCCCCTGTGACGGAACTCAATACTGGAAAACTTTAACGCTAGTGTGAAAGTAGCCTAAGCCAGTTCTACTTTACACCAGTTTGATAAATCTCCCCATAGTATCCATTCCTTACCTAAACATGTCCACGTTACAGCCAATAGCAAAATCTGTACATACAGACACATTGCCTTTTACAGTTACGGTATATCCAGTACTGTGTTATATAAATCACATCTAATAGAAGTATAACGAGTTCATCAGAGCTGAGCTGTTATCATGTAACATTTTTGTTTCTATTTGAGAACGTGTGAGAGGAGGATTCATATCAGATTTCCTGCACCTCCCTTAGTGCAGTTTCACAAGTACAGCCCTCATAACTGTAAGTCAATTATCATTGACATTCTCAGACTATTATATAGTAAACTAAAAATTTTATATACATACACCATATATATGCCACACACATACACATAAATACGCCATATGCATGGTACACCACACACACATACCACCCAACTGAGGAGCTAAACTATTAGCGAACATCTCCAGCTGCTCTGCCGCCGCCAGAGCACCGGATCTGAACATGGTTCTCCGATCCAGTTGTAATTTTAAGAACCAGATCTGGAGAACTGGAGGGAACTGGTTGAATCCCATGCCTGGTTATTCCATGAAAAATATTCTACAGTTTTAAAACCTGCACCTGCATCTGAATTATTCAATGAAACCTATCTGTATAGCGCCACCTGCTGTTTACTCTTTCTAATTTCTCTGTCCACCTCACTCAGGTGCATGCACATGCTTAGTTCCATCCTTCAACTGCCACCAGCAGCAGCAGCAGACAGTACATGCCACCTGAGAAAGGACACACCCCGTGAGAAAAGATATACCTGTGAGAAAGGCTAAGTCCCATGAGAAAGGATATACCCCTTGAGAAAGGAGATGCTCTATGAGAAAGGATATACCCCCTGAGAAAGGACACGCCCCATAAGAAAGGAGAGAAGTAGAGCAACTAGAGGAATATTTATTATACATTTCTCATAAAATTAGTCACCTGCAAGTATCAGTAAATGTCACCTGTCTTCACCATGGGGAAATTTCCAACCATTTTGGTTTTCCTTACTATGGGGGGGATCCATTCTAAATTTGGGAGCCAAATTTTTCAAAACAAGTTCTGATTGTAACTAACCCAAATGTTGAGAGTGAGAGATATAGTCTGTTCCAGTCAATTAGAGCACTTTTGATTTGGGTCAAATTTACTTGAATCCGAATCTAATCGGATGGCCAATTTAATCAAGTTGTACCCGAATACAATTTTAACAAACTCGCTCATCTCTAATTGCAAGGTAGCAACAACTTTTTTCTCTACATGAAAACTTTGAGTCACAGTAAGGGTTCATGCCCACAAGTGTAAGGGCTCAATGCCCATGCTGCGGACCGCAAATAACGGTCCACAATACACGGGCACTGGTATTGTGCACATCGCTTCACTTGAATGGGCCTGCGATCTGCAACATGCAGCCAAAGATAGAACATCTTTTTGCGTTGCAAAGGCAAAGATGGGAAGCCAATGGAAGCACTTCTTAGTGCTTCCAATCTGTGCCTCCACTCTGCAAAAGTTAGGGGAAGTCCTATCTTCGGTCATATGTTGCGGATTGCGGACCCATTCAAGTCAATGGGTCCACATCCATACCACGGAGGGCACACAGCCAGTGCTCGTATATTGTGGACTGGCCGTTTACAGAGCTTACGCTCGTGGACATTACGCCCTAATGCTACAAATGTGAGTATGAAGGAATGAGGGATGAGATGCTTAACTCCACTGCTCGCTTTTTCTGACATCTTAAGTCCACATAACTGCATGCATCTGGGTTTTAATCACATATATATTTCCTAGAAAGTATAAAATATGGACATAACATATATGATGCCCAGGTTATACCAGAATACATATTCTGTAACAATAGGAAATAATATCTTCAACCTGCATAGTAGGTTATTATACAGAAAAACATAAAGTGTAGAAAAGTTATTATTGTATGACTAGTCAGAGAATGAATGCAAGAAGTGAGGAAATCATTATAAAATATCATTAGAGAGTGAAGACGGTGATTGCAGTCTGATCAGTACAATTCTTAGGGCAATGAATGGACATGACAGCTATATTCTTCTTACCTGAGATGCTTCTCATTTTTGGGCTCATTGTTGTTCAGATCGGTTACATCATATGAGGTTTTTTTCCTAATGTACCCAGGGTTTTTGAGCAGCTTCCATGGGCACAACATTGTTCAAGTATCACTGATCAGTCAGATGTCACACGAGGTGCAAAAAAGAAGTCTCCCAAGGGGGCTGGTCTTCTGCATAAACAAATGGAATCAAGTTTGAGAGAAAAAAAAAAAAGTTGCAGCTATTAGTCCAGGAAACCTTTTTTTTTTCTCACAGTCATAGAGAGCGACATCCTCTGCACTTTAAATACATGACCTTCAAGATTAACTGGGCTGCTGTAAAAAGTATATTATACTAAAAAGATCATTATCACTTCCAGGGGTTTCCTACGTGTAACCTTTTTTCCTCCTAAAGTGTCGACTCTAAAGATGGGTCATCTAAGGGTTAATTCTGAAACCATAAAATCATACGGGGGAATGCCGGCAATGGGACAATAACTACACTTTGATTAGGGCTGGGGGAGACATGGAAGAACCGTAAGTTCCAGGATACCTATGGGCTATGCGTCCTATATAAACTATAGAATGAAGATCGGTCCGCATGCATCGATTACATTTAGTATATTATTAGTAACGTAGTCCTACTAAAAAGTCACACAGTCCCTGATATTGTTTGGATTATTCCCAATATTATTCTTGCAATATTCTTTTGGGGTATGTTCACACATGACGAAGTAAATGAATGTACAGATGTAACAGAGCTAAATTGTCTATTTACAAACGGTTTCCTTTACCTTTTGATTCTTCGGAAATAACTAAAGCCAGCTCTGCTACATCTGTGTATGTCATCGTACATCCACAGGACATAATATGTTTCTATATTCTTTTCCTTGGGACTCATCAAATTTACTCACAAATATCTGAACTTACAGGATAGTACAGCATAGTAACTTATTTCTATGGAAAATATGAAACGCACGACCAAAGTGCTTTGTTTTTTTTTATGCTACTGGTGTTTTGAGTATAAAAGAAATGTATGAAATGTATGCAATGTATGCAGTTTCTGCAGTCTTTACACTCAGTTCACACTTTCGCGTAAAACGCCGCTTTTGAACGCACATACAAAACGCACAACAGTAGAAGGAACCATGCATTCCAATGAGGTGGTTCACACTCACGCTGCTTTATGCGCGCTCATCAGGCGCCTATAAACGTCCGACGATAAGCAAGTATGTTCAGCGCATCCGGGCTTTTCGAGCGCTTGGTGCTAATAGACTTCAATGGGGAAACGCTGATAGGCGTGTTGTTCGGGCGCTTGTGCAGCGTAAACGCGCCTATGGAGCGCTGCTCAAAATTCACACCTCAGATTGGCCAAACTATATAGGGAGGGCTGTTTGGTCATTGGCCAACTATGCAGTCAATCACATAAACGCGCGTCAAACGCGCCTACACTATTTACCAAAACGCTTGAAAAAACGCGCCTACACGCCAGTCTTGAACGCACCAAAAACGCTAGGCTTCAAAACGCTCAGGTCTGAACCCAGTGTTAAGATCTCTGCTTGCTGTCATGCCATGAGAACCTTCTTAGTTTCACTTTCAGTGGATACATATCTGTCCTATCATGTGATACACAGGTGCAGGGCTTCTTACAATAAAAAAACAGTACTCGGACTGTCTTCTAAAATAGGTGTACGACACGGGTGTAACCCTTTAAGCTCTGTCAGTTTAAAAGTGATGGATTGGCTTATTCCAGTCCACAGAGGAGAAATATGAAATATTCACATCCCTGTGCCCAGACTCTTAAGTATGTGGTTCAGGTGGATCTTTAGACACTGTCTTGTTCCTTCTTCATTATCATTCCAATCAAGCGGAAAATGGAATGTTATCACAGCTCTGCTATGCTCAGCTTCTTAGACGTGCTCAAGGCATAAAAAGAACAACCGGACATGAAAAATATGAGAGAGCAATAAAACATGATTCAGTTGTAGCAGAGCTGGATGTGTCAGATGCATTGTCATGAGTCACAACATATACTGTGAGTGCAATAAAGTGAGCCAGTGATCAGTTGGTTATAGCAATGGATGGTGCACATGGATTTTGTATTGAATATTCCACTTACATACTGTAATGCTGGAAACAAAGTTATTCATCTGTATCAGCATGAGTCAAAATATCTCAGTATGTTTACCTACAGTCCTGTGTAACATCACAAATACACAGCTATGAGTAATACGATCATGGCCACAACAGCAAGTTTAAAAAAAACCTTCAAATGCACCTTTTATATAGAAGATGCCCCCCTACCACCACTGCATTCCCCACCCTGTGTCCTCCTGGTGCCGGTCCTGTGTAAACTACATTGTGTAGTGACATGACAATTATAGGGTGATGTCATGTTACATGACCATGGCTACTATCATGTCACTACTCAGGAGGACCTGTGGTACAGTATGACACTGGGGGGATACGGCACTATACATGATGCTTCTGAAATAGTTTCATCTGGATGTGCTATTGGAGCCATGCTGCTGAGATTTTCTGAAGGATCCTTTAAGCCTTTGAGATGATTCCATGCAGATCATTTGTTTTATTTAATTGAATTACCACATTGGAAGCATTTTTTCCTTAGTTTAACTTAGTATAACTTATTTAGCAACGTTTTGATTCCAAATAGGAACCTTTCTCAAGCCATGAGAAAGGCTTCTATTTGGAATCGAAACGTTGCTAAACTTATGGGTGAATAAACGACCATCATTTTTTTCACATTATCTTTGGAGTGCTGCTCGGCTTTTTTGGACTCTCTCTCTCTATATATATATATATATATTACAGGCAATGAATGAAATCAGGCAGTGTATAGAATGCCTAAAGTATTCAGGAAATTATGAAATGCTTAATATTTCCCAGGCATTCTGTTTAAAGCCTAAAGGGAAACTGGCAAAGTATACAATTCTCCCTTCCAAAGGCCAAATGCCATAATATTGCCCATGTACAGAGATGGTCTTGTATGAGAAAGACAAGTGCAATTCAGCCATTCTAGCCTTCCTTGTTACAACATGTGTAGAAGATACTTGTCTCTTTCTCTTGTTTTAAACTAAGAAAGTTCTGTTTTTCCGATATTTCATGACAAATGTACCGTCATTTATTTAACATTGAATTTTTTTTGCATTTCTTTCTTTCATGTTCACATCAGCAAAGGCTTCTTAACATTTCATACTTTGCCTATAGATTACTTGTCATTCTGTATAGATAGATATATAAAAGATAGATAGATAGATAGATAGATAGATAGATGATAGATAGATAGATAGATAGATAGATAGATAGATAGATAGATAGATAGATAGATAGATAGATAGATATGTGATAGATAGATAGATAGATAGATAGATAGATAGATAGATAGATAGATAGATAGATAGATAGATAGATAGATAGGCAATAGATAGAAAGGAGATAGATAGATAGATAGATAGATAGATAGATATGTGATAGATAGATAGATAGATAGATAGATAGATATGTGATAGATAGATAGATAGATAGATAGATAGATATGTGATAGATAGATAGATAGACAGATAGATAGATAGATAGAAGATAGATTAGATATAGATATATTCACATATATAATTCCAGCATTCATGACCTTTTCACTTAAAAAAATGTAGAGCTTCAGTATAACAATTTCAAAATTTCTTGTGAGTAGAAAAGAATTTGTGATCCTTCTGTTTCACTAGAAATTTAAACAGGTTGAACTGGCTGATAATTTATACAACTTGTCAGGAAAGCTCAAAAGTAAAAAATAGTTGACGTAAAAGTCACTGATATTTCAGCTTAAGAAAACAATAGAGGCCATAGATGGAACAGAAAATTGTCAGGGTCAAAGTAAAATATGAGAAATGTAAGAAAGAATAAAAATTATAAAATTTGTAATTCAAGGGACCTCTCTGTCTCTGACTTTAAGGGATAAACTAGTAGTCTTCTCTGCCAAAGCCACACAAACATTACAAAATTGTGCCGTTTATCTCTTTTAATGTTTTCCCCTTTTACTTCTATATTTTCAAAAGGTCATATATATCACTTACTTTATTACACAATATGAGAGACATGCATGTTCTGATAAAACAAGACCAAATATGTGCAGCTTGGTAGAGCAATAGAAAAACAATTTGCAAAATTAAGGCTAAAACTTGAAAATGTGTCTGGTGAGGAATGGGGTGGGGGTATAACTGTTGGTCTGGAAGTGGTTAAAAAACTAAATAAATTAAATAAAAAATACATAAAAAAAATAATATACACACAGTATATATATGTATATATATATAATTCCAGCATTCGTTGCCTTTTTACTTTACAAAATGTAAAGCTTCAGTATAATCTTTTATCAATAATTATTTGAAAGTATGTATGAACACATTAGTGTTTTTTCTCTTTCACCAGCAGTTTGCACTGGTTGAATTGACTGATGTTTGACATACAAAGCTCATAAAAGCCACAAGTCAAAAATAGTTGGCATACAAGTCACTGATACTTCAGCTGAAGAAAACACTAGAGGTCCTAGATGGAACAGAAATTGAAAGATTCAAAGTAATAAAATAAGAGAAATGTAAGAAAGATGACAACAAAAAAATGAAGAAAAGTAAATGGTGTGGGTAGACTTTATCTTACCTGGTTGTTGCTTTGGTTTATCTTTTCAAAAAGTGTAGAGAAGTGCATCACAGAACTCTTATATACTTTCTACTAGTCTTTATAATGTAAAACAGGGATTACCCCAAAAGTGGAAGGGGCAGAACTCTTTAGTTTGTATGACTGCTGGGAAAATCCTATTATTTCTGTCAATCTTACTTGTTCTATCTTCCTGGAGGCCAAAAAACCTGAAGGTTTTTTCAGGCTTAGGTAACAAAAATGATTCATGAGCTACCATAGGCATTAAAATAGCTCGTGCAGCAGCTGTCAAGGCGTGACTATGATTTCTCAATTCTGGGCAAATTGCTGCCTCATTTAATAATGGTCTGTGTGTCGAGGTATCTGTTAGGTCTCTTTTACACGTCATTGGAAACTGACGTGTGCTGTCTATGTTTTCCACAGACTGCTCATGTATCCACTGACTTTAATGTGTCTATTTACATATCAGTCATTTTCCACAGACTATGGTTTGGTCGTGACACCAGGGAAGCATGCCCTATTTGGTCCGCGATTACGGATCCCTCATGCACATTATAGTCTATGGGTCCGTGAAAACCATATACACAACGCGGATGCTATCTGTGTTTTTTCCATGGTTTTCACAGATCACTGTAGGAGATGCTCTGGAAACTAATTTCTAGCCTAGCAGTGTCCGTGGAATACAGATGACACAAAGAGGGCAAAAAACAGACACACGGACTAGACACGGATCCTTCACAGACATCTTCACAGATATCATGATGGACACAGAAGTGTGAAGGAGGCCTCAGATTGGTGTTAGAAGTTTTATTTTGTATGTTGATAGGTGCTCCCCCACAGATTTTCGAACTGTGCAACTAGTAAATACTTTCCTCCACCACTAGATGTCACCAGCTTACATGTTGGGACATAGAGACATCAGAAAACAATTTGTTTAAGGATGAGATTTATACCCTGGATCTAGCATACATAATTCATTTTGCATATTAGGTTATGTTTAGCCCCAGTATATGTCATTAGGGTCTGTTGTGTCTGTCACACCACAGATTCAGAGCAGCTTTATGACTTACATTATAATTGGAAGCCATAACACAGATATTTTACATCGCGGGTGATGCTTGGGATGCTCATCCCTATTGTGGCCTGCTATTGGCTCCCCCCCCCCTCCCCCCGACACCAGATGTTTTGATCCTTGGGTTGGGAAGATGCAGCGGTGGCCATGCAGAGATCCGGAGAGTCTGTGGGAATTTTGCATATTTATCTAGAATAGTTCTTTAGGTCAGACATGTTCACCCCGAAGCTGTTTGATGGGGTTGAGGTCAGGGTTAGGTTCTTCCACACCAAACTCATCCAACCTTGCCTTTATGCACTTGTCCAACATCACTATGCCTCATCCACCAAACTTTACATTTGGCACAATGCATTCAGACAGGTAACATTCACCTGACACTCACCAAACTCAGGCTTGTCCATCAGACTGCCAGATGGAGAAGCGTGATTCGTCACACCATATAACACATTTCCACTGCTGCAGAGTCCAGTGGTGCCCAGTGGTTCACTGAAAATGGTGCACTACAATGGTAAATGCAATTGAAAATATTTGGCTAAACCCTCACGCTGATATAAAAATGAGACTTTCGCCAATATATTCTTATATTAAGAACATACCGGAGTACGTGCACCCAATTAAGGTCTCTCAAAATGGCACGGGATGTAACACTAACCTACCTATGCCGTATGGACAATTTATGATAGGTGCATAAAGTCCAACACACAGACAGCAGCTCCCAGTTACCTCCAGTGGGAAATCACACATACAATGGGAGGAGGCTGTGAGTCCCACCTATAACTGGCTCATGTGACGCAGGCCGCACAGGTGCACCTGAATGTTACCCATAGATCAAAATCAAGGCACATCAAAACCTGAGGTTGCCCCACATCCAGGCATACATATACAGACAAAAATCACAGAATAAAGTGGTCTAAAAGACAAAAAATGCCCAAGACCCCAAATGCTTCCCATGTGATCCATTGACAACAACACATCCCAGCAAAAATGCATACAATGGAGGATACCAGCCTGCCAAAGAGGAAGTGCCAGAGCACCCTGGAGCAGCTCAGCTTGTGATTTAATCAACTGGCCACTGCCCACCTGACTCTGACTGCCACCACCTGCCACTACCACCCTATCAGTCTCCTGTCAGGGACAGTCACGGCCCGCAAGGAGTAAGCAGGAGCACCGGGGAAAAGTGTTGATACCCAATATGCCAGCCTACCAGCCTCTGATCCTGCCACCTTCCTGCCACTACGCACTGATCTCCTGCCCCTGTGATATACTCACCCAGAAACGATATGTCATTATAGAATCGTGTATACTGTCTAATGTACCTAAGCCTATAATGTCATACTCTCTGCTGAGCTTTGTATCTAATACTGTCATGTATGTTAAGCATGATACTGTCTGCTGTGTATTTAAACCTCTCATGCATGATACTGTTTGATGGGCTGTGTATCTAAACCTCATGCATGATTCTGTCCGTTGAGCTGCGTATCTAAGCCATTCATGCCTTATACTGTCTGCTGAGCTGTGTATCCAAGCCTTTCATGCATGATACTGTCTGCTGAGCTCTGTATCTAACCCTCTCATGCATGAGACTGTCTTCAAGATCTAAGCCATACTCCATACTAAGCAATGCATACTGTGGACTTAAGGCTGTGTTCCCATCACTGTGGAAGTGCTCACTGATGCTCAGCGAGCGCCACAGTGGGCCAGCGCCAGTAGACTGTATATGCACCAGACCATTTTTGAGCAGTATATACATCATTTCGTCAGTATACTGCTAGAGAATGGACTAGTATATGTATAGTCTAATGCTAGAAAATATATTGGTGTATATACTATAAACTGCTAGAGAATGGGCTGATGTATATACTGTGTACTGCTAGAAAATGGACTGGTATATACATACTGTATACTGCTAGAGAATCGAATGGTGTATATATCATATAATGGTAGAGAATGGACCGGTGTAAATACTGTATACTGCTAGAGAATGGAATGGTGTATATATCATACAATGGTAGAGAATGGACCAGTGTAAATACTGTATACTGCTAGAGAATGGACTGGTATGTATACAGTGTACTGCTAGACAATGGACCAGTGTAAATACTGTATACTGCTAGAGAATGGACTGGTATGTATACAGTGTACTGTATATACTGTATACTGCTAGATAATGGACTGGTGTTTTTACAGGTGTACTGCTAGAGAATGGACTGGTGTATATACAGGTGTACTGCTAGAGAATGGACTGGTGTATATACAGTATACTGCTAGAGAATGGACTGGTGTATATACAATATACTGCTAGAGAAGGGACTGGTGTATATACAGGTGTACTGCTAGAGAATAAACTGGTGTATATACTGCATACTGCTAGAGAATAGACTGGTATATATACAGTGTACTGCTAGAGAATAGACCAGTGTATATACGGTATCCCGGTAGAGAATGGACTGGTGTATATACAGGTGTACTGCTAGAAAATGGACTGGTGTATATACTGTATACTGCTAAAGAATGGACTGGTGTATATACAGTGTACTGCTAGAGAATGGACCAGTGTATATACTGTATACTGCTAGAGGATGGACTGGTGTATATACAAGTGTACTGCTAAAGGATGGACTGGTGTATATACTGTATTGTTAGAATCTATTTTCTTTTCCCCCCTCTGGTGTCAGCACTCCTCCTCATTTGGACTAGGTGTTTTTAATTAGCCTGAGTCTGCAAAGGTTTATAAATTCCTATTACCTCTCAGATGGATTTCCTGAGGGTTGTGACTGGGTGAACTCTTTGCACTCGTTCACATGGTGCAGTACTGTGTGTCTGCCATTGCTGCCTCAGTGCTGTGCTGGTGGGGTGGTGGGGCCCAGAGCCAAGGAGGCTTCGCTGCACTGTAACCCTGGGTTCACACCTGAGCGTTTCTGAGACGCGCGTTTTACGCGCGTATTACAGCGCGTTTTTGCAAATAGGAAATGTGCGTCATACGCGCGTTCGTGACTCTGGAGATTAATTGAAAAAGGCATATCTACACTTTAACGCGTGACAAAACGCGACAAAACTCCCCAAAGAAGCTCAAGAACTTCTTTGAGCGTAGGGCGTTTTACAGCGCGTTCAAACGCGCTGTAAAACGTTCAGGTGAGAACCATACCCATAGGGAAACATGAGTTTTCTCCTGTTGAGCGTTTAACAGCGCGTTCAAACTCGCTGTAAAACGCGCAAGTGTGAACTGAGGGTAAGGGTGCTGTATGGCTTCTGGGTCCCGCCGTCTGCTGCTGGTTCGGTTCTGGGGCGCCAGTAGTTGCCGCGCACTGCTGCTCCATAAAATTAGAGTAGGTCCCCACTTTTAGAGGCAACCTTGTCGCGATAAGTGGGCCTATGCTCTTTGATCAAACTGTATACTAATGCGTCTTATGCACAGCATAGAATGTATTACAAATTAGGCTGAGATGCCATATAATTATGCTGAAGGACAGTCGTTATATCAAAAGCATAGTACTGAGGATGTGCGATCCAGATTCACTCTCTTGTATGATATATATATATATATATATATATATATACACACACATACTGTATACTGATAGAGAATGGACTGGTATATATACAGTCTACTGCTAGAGAATAGACCAGTGTATATACTGTATACTGCTAAATAATGGACTGGTGTATATACAGGTATACTGCTAAAAAATGGACTGGTGTATATACAGGTGTATATACTGTATACTGCTAGAGAATGTACTGGTGTATATACAGTATACTGCTAGAAAATGGACCAGTGTATATACTGTATACTGCTAGAGAATGGACTCGTGTATATACAGGTGTACTGCTAGAGAATGGACTGGTGTGTGTGTATACTGTATACTGCTAGAGAATGGACTGGTGTATACACAGGTGTACTTCTAGAAAATGGACTGGTGTATATACAGGTGTACTGCTAGAGAATGGACTGGTGTATATACTGTATACTGCTAGAGAATGGACTGGTGTATATACAGGTGTACTGCTAGAAAATGGACTGGTGTATATACAGGTGTACTGCTAGAAAATGGACTGGTGTATATACAAGTGTACTACTAGAGAATTGTTGTACAACATTTTTTTCTTACATTATTCTCACCACTTTTACAATAAAAAAATGGTACACCACACATGAAATACAAAAAAAACTCTATTGCTAGACTGTATACTGCTAGAGAATGGACTGGTGTATATACAGGTGTACTGCTAGAGAATGGACTGGTATATATACTGTATACTGCTAGAAAATGGACTGGTGTATATACAGGTGTACTGCTAGAGAATGGACTGGTGTATATACAGGTGTACTGCTAGAGAATGGACTGGTGTGTATATACTCTATACTGCTTGAGAATGGACTGGTGTATATACAGGTATACTGCTAGAAAATGGACTGGTGTATATACAGGTGTACTGCTAGAGAATGGACTGGTGCATATACTGTATACTGCTAAAGAATGGTCTGGTGTATATATACTATATACTGCTAGAGAATGGACTGGTGTATATACAGGTGTACTGCTAGAAAATAGACTGGTGTATATACTGTATACTGCTAAAGAATGGTCTGGTGTATATATACTATATACTGCTAGAGAATGGACTGGTGTATATACAGGTGTACTGCTAGAAAATAGACTGGTGTATATACAGGTGTACTACTAAAGAATGGACTTGTGTATATACAGGTGTACTACTAGAGAATGGACTTGTGTATATACAGGTGTACTGCTAGAGAATGGACTTGTGTATATACAGGTGTACTGCTAGAGAATGGACTGGTGTTTATATACTGTATACTGCTAGAGAATGGACTGGTGTATATACAGATGTACTGCTAGAAAATGGACTGGTGTATATACAGGTGTACTGCTAGAGAATGGACTGGTGTATATACAGGTGTACTGCTAGAGAATGTACTGGTGTATATACAGGTGTACTGCTAGAAAATGGACTGGTGTATATACTGTATACTGCTAGAGAATGTACTGGTGTATATACAGGTGTACTGCTAGAAAATGGACTGGTGTATATACAGGTGTGCTACTAGAGAATTGTTTTACACCATTTTTTTTTTCTTACGTTATTCTCACCACTTTTACAAGAAAAAATTAACAAATGGTACACCACACATCAAATACAAAAAACCTTTATTGCGAGACAATATTATATAAAGATATAAGAGAGGGGCACACATCCTATAGATATGTATGATGGGAATACCCATTTAAGTCAGCAGTTATATAAGGTTTATGAGCAGCCTAAAATTTGTATATAGAACATTACCCCTTTTAGCCATGAGGCATCAGTATTTCTGCAGTAACCCATCGTTTGCATACAGAAGACAGTGTAAGACGACATTCACATACATGGCATAAACCTTAGTACTCAGTTCCGGCAGGGGAACAGGATACCAGAATTTACTGTCCTTGGCATAGCTGGACACAGCAGAGCACTGCAGGGTACCCATTGACTATAATGGAATCTGACGGGGATCCAGCCATATTCTGCCATAAATGTCAGATTTTGGCTGGACAAAAAGTCTTGCATGCAGTCATTTTTGTCCAGCTGAAAACCAGCATTATTGCAGTAAAGCAGCCGGATCACCATCGGATCCAATTATAGTCATCGAGGATCTGGAGGTGAGTATCTGTCTCTGGCATTGCCGGATACAGTTAACTGTGGTACCAGAGTTTATGCCGCATATGTGAACATAGCCTTATAGTACAGAGCAGCCTAATATATTTAAGAAGCTTGTCTATTTTCCAGTGACAAGCATCTACCCTGCCTACAATACACACACATAAAGAGATGAGTGATGGGGAGTTCCTGCATCTATAATAATATGTGTTAGCACATCTCTAATAGAAGGAAATAGATGACGCTTGGAACCTTTATAAAGAATTTGCATTGTTACTAGTGGATGCTGATATAGCCTGACACAACCTAAAACATTGTTTTGCTTTCCATTCCCACATGTTACTGTTAGTATTAGACCTCGCCCAATGTACATTAATTACCTACACAAAGTGTTATTTTTAGGCTGAGAGGAGTGAGACAAATAATGGATTACACAATGTTATGTCACTCATGATGTTTCAATGGTTCCTTCTTCACATGTTCCCCAAATACCACATCATATCTTATTTTTTAGTTGGTGTGGCTGAGACATGGTTGGACTCTTCACATGACTGGGAGGTTAATTTTGAGGGTTTTACACTATTTAGGAAAGACAGGGTCAATAGAAAAGGTGGTGGCGTGTGCCTGTATGTGAGAAGGGATCTGAAGACAAGTGTGAAAGAGGCAATTGTGGATGCGGATGGTGAGGATGTGGAAACCTTATGGGTGGAAGTTTAAAGGGATATAAAAACTGAAAAAATAATACTTGGTGTAATCTACAGTATAGACCCCCTAACATCACAGAGGAGATGGAAACATAACTGTATAACCAAATAGAACGGGCTGAACAGATGGTACAGTGGTCATAATGGGAGATTTTAATCTCCCAGATGTGACAGGGGTTATGGTTCTGCCTCAACCTCAAAGGGGAGAAGATTCCTCAACTTCCTGCAGGACAACTTTATAGACCAGTTTATAGAAGCTCGCCCTAGGGGAAATGCTCTGTTGGATCTGGTATTTTCTAATGATGCAGAGCTTGTTGGAAATGTTACTGTTCGAGAAACACTGGGTAATAGTGACCACAATATAATTATATTCCTCCTACACTATAAGGCTACATTCACACGACCGTGAATGTGTCCGCGTCCGTTCCGCAATTCTGCGGAACGGGTGCGGACCCATTCACTGTCTATGGGGCCGGACGAGGTGCGGAGAGCACACTAAGTGCTCTCCGCTTCCGCATTTGCGGAGCGCGGCCCCGAACTTCCGGTCCGCGGCTCCGCAAAAGATAGAACATGTCCTATTCTTGTCCGCAGCCTGCGGACAAGAATAGGCATTTCTATGGGGGGTGCGGCTGGGTGTATTGCGGATCCGCAATTTGCGGATCCGTAATACACTACGGTCGTGTGAATGTAGCCTAAGAAGCAAACTCTGTCAGGCAGAGCAAAAACACTGAATTTTAAAAAGGCTAATTTCCCTGAGTTGAGGGCAGCATTTCAAGGCTGAGATTCGCGTCCCCACCTATCCCTTGGTTGAACTTGATAGACTTATGTCTTTTTTCAACCGTATTTACTATGTAACTATGTAACCCCTTTAAATCTAAAAATTACCATTATTTACATATCTAACAACATAAATTAGCATTGTTATAAGGCACATACCATAATAGAACCTACACATATCTAATAAATAGGTTGATTAATGGATATGAGCTATATAGTGTAGCTGGAAGTCTGTTATTGACAGATAGGTAGATAGTTTAGATAGATAGATAGATAGATAGATAGATAGATAGATAGATAGATAGATAGATAGACAGATATATAGACAGATACACAGATAGATATAAGTGATAAATAGATAGATAGATAGATAGATAGATAGATAGATAGATAGATAGATAGATAGATAGATAGATAGATAGATAGATAGATAGATAGATAGATAGATAAACAGATAAATAGACAGATACACAGATAGATATAAGCGATAGATAGATAGATAGATAGATAGATAGATAGATAGATAGATAGATAGATCGATACTAAATTTACTTTTACAAGTAATAAACACATATGAAGCCTATACTACAATCTAATCATCCTCTCTGTTGAAGCACCTAAGTGCCCCTACACATATGTCTGGAGATTCTGTTCAGCTTTCCTCTTGTGTGGTGCAGAAATTCATAAAGAGTTAGAACTAATTGCATAGTTTTTCTAAGGGAGTGTTCACAACTTCATGTATATCCACCGCACACCTGCACAACTCTCCGGCGGGCTGTTCCAGCCAGACTAAAACCATCCCGAATCCCGGCATGTTTGCTGTGGAGCAGCTGGATCTCCGCCTGATCCCAATAAAGTCAGTGGGGTCCGGCGGGCAGGCGGCACTATCCAACAATGCCGGAACCAGAGAGCTGTACTGCAAATGTGACACTAGCCTTACCGTATGATACCAGATAGTGTCGGACAAAAAAATGCTGCACTCTGCGTTTTTCTGTCTAGCCATAAAGCACTTATAAATATCTGTAGATCAACATACCAGATACTGCTCGCCTACCCATATTTGAACTTGGCAGGTATTTTCAGCTTTAGAAGAAGATGAAATTCAAATGGTGCCCATTGGAGCTGTAGGCAGGATGCTCTATGCTTTGCCAATTTTTTTCTGCCAGCAACTTCAGCCCTTTGTGTTGAACAGCTTTCTAGAGTTCACTGATATGTAACTCCACTAAATGCTGCTACATCAGGACCATATATGGCTGTAGATTTGTGATGAATTTTGATTGACAAAGTTACTTTTGAATGTAAATAAAAAACTTACTGATTGGACCTTTTTTTCTTTTCCACTCAGATAACATTTCTATTCGTAATTGCTGAACGACAGCATGACTGAGAGGGCTAAGATGTTTCTACAGCCTTCTGACATAATACAAATGTATGCGATGTCCTGGATATAGTCAACTACAAGCAAGAAATATAGGCTGGGACCTTCCCTTATAGAGATACCTGCCCGTAAACATGTTTTTATTTTGATGAGTACAGCGGCAATGATATGTAAGGTATAGAACTAGAGGTGAGGGAACCGATTCTAAGCAAATCAAATTTGTCTCAATTTTTCTAAAAATTTGGAATTCGATTTGGATGAATATCTGAAGATGGTTACCACCATTTTATAGGTCAGAAGACAGAGAAGAAGGCATCTGCCCCCTAAAAGGGATAATTTGTGGACCATGTTTTAATTTAAAGGGAACCTAAACCTTTATTGAAAGCAAAGAAGGTGCAGCAGCGCTTCTCAGAAGGTTCTGCACCTTCAGCTCTACTCTGCTTTTCCAGCATGGGGATTACAGGTCTTGCTTACTTTTTATGGATCCGTACTCCACATGCTGGAAAAGCAGAGCTGAGCTGTTGCAAGCCATAAGTGACGAGAGCTCCAGGAAGGGCTGCTGCACCGTTCTTGTTTTCAGTAAAGGTTTAGGTACCCATTAGAAATAAAATCTAACAGGGCAGGGTGTTATTTAACAGGCTAAAAGAAATTAACAGAGCAAACACAGGCAAAAGTAATATCGCCTGGTAGTACCACATTTATTTTATCCTCTGCTTGGTTCTTCCAGATCAAGTTTTTTCCATCCTTATGTCCCCTGCAACAGAGCAGTCAGACTTAAGGATAAAAGGGGACAACTAAAGTTTGCTTACAACCTTCACAGCCTGAAGGACACTCAGCAACTAAAGGTACTTTCACATTAGCTTTTTTCTTTTCCGGCATTGAATTCCATCGTCGGGGCTCAATACCGGAAAAAACACTTCCGTTTTATCCTAATGCATTCTGAACGGATAGAAATCCGTTTATGATGCATCAGGATGTCTTCAGTTCAGTCACTGTATGGCGTTTTGGATGGAGAAAATACCGCAGCATGCTGCGGTTTTATCTCCGTCCAAAATGCTGGAACAATTGCCTTAATGCCGGATCCGGCATTTATTCCCATAGGAATGTATTAGTGCCAGATCCGGCATTAAAAATACCACATTGACAGATCTGTGCATGCACGGACCTTTTAAAATGTGAAAAAATACATAACAGATACGTTTCTCCGGATGACAACCGGAGAGACGGATCCATTCTTGCAATGCATTTGTGAGATGGATCCGCATCCGTCTACAAATGCTGTCCATTTTAACACAGATGCCGGATCCGGCAAATGGGCCCCTGCTGCCCTGCTTTTTGACTAGGCTGAATGAATGCGAAAAGTCAAGCTACCTACAAATAGTGGGAGAGATTTATGAAAACTGGTGTAAAGGAAAAACTGGCTTTGTTGCACCTAGCAACCAATTGTAGCAAGCCCCTGAGTAAAGAGTGCAGAGGATGGGGATGGTATTGGCCCTGATGAGGTGTTATGTCATAGTGCACTCCCTCAGGCCATCGCTCCCTGGGGATCCAAGCAGTGAAAATGTAGTTTGAAGAATCGGGCCAGCAGTAAAAGTGTAACAGTCTGCCTTCACTTAGTGCACAGTATAACAAAGTATAACATTTGACACATACAGCAGTATAAAGTACAAAGTGTAGATTCTGGCAACCGATGAGGAGGTATGGTGGCTGGTTGGATGGCAGTTGATTGGCACTAGCAGTCACTTGTGGATATAGGTGTCCACTGCTATACAGGCTTGATGTTATTATGGCCTAGTGGTTGTTCTATGTGTTGGGCGTCTAAGCCATAGTCCCTCACCTTGCAGCAGTGTCTATAAAGTTCTAATTTCACTGATCACTCTGCTGTCTTCTCACACGGATGCTGTCTGGAAGCAGTGCTCTGAATTTTGATGGTCTTTGTGGAGTGTTGGTCTCACAGGAGAACTGGATCTGGTT
Organism: Bufotes viridis; assembly: GCA_033119425.1. NCBI lineage: Eukaryota > Metazoa > Chordata > Amphibia > Anura > Bufonidae > Bufotes > Bufotes viridis. The sequence continues at coordinate 21,756 of JAKVIS010000123.1, read as the reverse complement.
CCTAGGAGTAGGAGCTCTGACATGTGCCTCATTTCCTTTCTCTGAATTGAATAAATCTCCCCCATTAAGTTTATTGATTAGTGTCTACTGTGTTTTTCTAAGCTAGACATTTATGAGATAGATAGATAGATAGATAGATAGATAGATAGATAGATAGATAGATAGATATGAGATACACAGCTAGACAGACAAACTTGGGGTGCTTTCACACTGCATTTTGTAGTGTCCTTTGGAAGTATTTGTTGGGAGATTTCACAAAGTATGCCTCCAAAGGATGCATGTGTCACCCATAGACTCCATGTAAAAAAAAAAAATCTACTGTGCAGCAGTGACGTAACTAGAAAGGACTGGGCCCCACGGCAAATTTTTTAACAGACCCCCCCCCTCCCACTCCAGCAAATTCTTTGCAACCCCCTCCCCTGTGGCTAGTCAAGATCGTTCTTTCAGACTAGGACAGGCAGCAGCTCAGAGAAAAAAAATGCATATTAACATATACCAGCCCAACGTCACTCTTCTCTGTCTCTGTCGGGTGGTTGGGGGACCATCAATATTTGCAGTTTGGGCCAAAAGCTTTCCCTGTGCATACAGTAAATGGATGCTGCAGAATGCAGTGGAAAATCAGTGATGGAAACAGATTATTCAGAATGAGATTATACAGTATATTGAACAGATACATGGATATACCAGTGTATACAGTACCTACATTGTAGTACAATGGGATATATTAGCATTTACTGTAGGTTCTTATTAAGAAGTTATTATTAAGTTCTTATTAAGTTTTTGTCTATGTACAGTACAATACTGTAACATTAGGCTATATTAGGGCATGTTCACATGTCAGTATAAAAACCATGCTATTTAAACGGAAGAGATCTGTGATTAATACACAGATTGCTTGTCGTTCAATATGCCTAATTACTGGCTTTTTAATCCGTAATTTGCATAAATAATTAGCACCCAGATTTTTTTCTGCTGCATGTGAATGGGGTTGCAAAAACTCTATTTACTTGCGTGGGGTGTGGATCTTCCTCCAATTTGACAGATTTAATTGCATAAGCTGTGCTGAAATCTGTGTCAATACGTGTAAATGGACATTTAAAGGGGTTTTTTGGGACTTAGGTATTCATGGCCTATTATCAGGATAACATGTCAGTTTCAGATTGGCGGGGGTCTGTCACCTAGCTCCTCCACTGATCAGCTGTGTTGGGCAGCTACCAGCACCAAAAACAGTACAATGGACAGAAGCCTCTGACACTGTAACCCAGCCACTGTTCACTTGAATGGGAGCTGATCTGCAGTACTCTGGCATGGCCACTGCACAGTGGATGGAGCCTGGTGCTTCCAGCTCTATCCACTATTTGGTTTCTGGTTCAGGGGGTTGCCTGAAATAGTTAATCAGTGGAGGAGCTGGGTGACAGACCCCCACCAATCTGATATTGATGACCTATCCTGAGAATACACTGACGAGCAAAAGGGTAACAATGTTTTGAACTTTTTACTTTCAAGCTCCATATCTCACCATCCACTACAGCTTCGAACGTGAAACTATCATTATTTTAAAGACAATCCTCTTGGATATCTCAAACATAAATTGGACTTACAACTATTTAGCATATTATTAGTTATGCAGATTCTTGTCAGGTAACTGCATTGTTACTGGTTTTCTCCTGGTGGTGGAACAATCTTTTTATTCTTGTATACTACAAATTATAACCTGTCCTCACATTCCCTAATAGCTCACTGTGTTATTAGGTTGATTCCCGAGGAAAAGGTCACTTGTTTGAATCCAGTTGCAGCCACGAAAAAGATTTTCCACAAAAATACAAACAGCATCATACAGCAATAGCGGTATCTCAGCCAAGAAAATTGAAGAACACAAAATAAAGTCCGTCCATCCATTCCAAAGCCAAGAGGTGGACGACCAGGCAAAATATCTGAGTCAACAAGTCGGCTCATCAGAAGGTCTATCAGTTCTGGAGCAGAAAACATGGAAGTGGAGGTGGCTCGTAATAGTGACATCACGAACGTCCATGCAAACACTGTGTGATGCGCATTACACAAGTCTGGAATGGTGGCCTGAAAAAAGGTGAAGAAGCCTCGACTTCAATATCATCATAAGAAGTGTCGGCTCGAGTTTGTAGTATGTACAGTAGAAGGTTGGAAATAGGTGATTTGGAACAATCGAGGAAAGTCAATAGACTGGGCTCTGATTTGTGCAAATGGGACTGGAAGAAACAAGGGAAAAGGGAGCTAACGGATGCAGGAATTGAAGAAACTGTCAAGTTTGTTGGAGAGAGGAAGTCTGATATGGGATTGTTTCACCACTTGACCAGGATCAAAAGTAGTCTCAATGCTGAGCTATATGTGAGTATCCTATAAGATGAGTTACTTCGTACACTCGAGTACTATGGGTATGAAAAGGACGACATAGTGTTCCAGCAGGACAATGAGCCAAAGCATACGTTACCTGTCCCATCATTCTGTGTGCTTTTATTTTATTTAAAAAATGATTTTATTGATATGTAAATTAGCTTGAGGTGCCAAAGGGGCTGTACTAACGCTTCTGGTGCCCAGCCACGCCCCCCTGTGAAGGAGCCCAGCACCGCCTGCGTCTGCCGAATCTCCTCCTTGCTCTCAGTGAGATCGCCATAAATTTCGCGATGCGCGAGATTGCTCATGGGCAGTTCCGACATAGTGATCCTTCCCTGTGCTGGCATCAGCCTCAGGGAAGGAACTGCGCATGCGCGAGCTCGCGCTTCGCGCGGTTTATGGCGATCTCACTGAGAGCAAGGAGGAGATTTGGCGGACGCAGGCGGCGCTGGGCTCCTTCACAGGGGGCGTGGCTGGGCACCAGAACGGTTAGTACAGCCCCTTGGGCACCTTCACAAGCTAATTTACATATCAATAAAATCATTTTTTAAACAAAAAAGCACACAGAACGATGGGACAGGTATATTGCGGAGATGCTAGCGGCGATCTAGCCGTGCATGTCTGCAGCTCTATAGGCTAAAATGAGGTGACAGAATCCCTTTAAGATTGGCGAAGAAATGGTTCAATGACAATAAGGCTGCATTCACACGAGCGTGATTTCCGCGCGGGTGCAATGCGTGATGTGAACGCATTGCACCCGCACTGAATCCTGACCCATTCATTTCTATGGGGCTGTGTAAATGAGCGTTTTTTTTCACGCATCACTTCTGCAACGCGTGTAAATCGCAGCATGCTCTATCTTATGCGTTATAAACGCATCCGCAGCCCCATAGAAATGAATGGGGCTGCGTTAATAACGATTTGCATCCGCAAGGAAGTGCGGGTGCGTTGCGTTTTTCACTGACGGTTGCTAGGAGATGTTGTTTGTAAACCTTCAGTTTTTTATCACGCGTGTGAAAAAGGCATCAAAACGCATTGCACCCGCGCGGAAAAAACTGAACAACTGAACGCAATCGCAGGCAAAACTGAATGGCTTTGCCTGTGAAATCGCACAGTTTTCACTGAACGCATCCGCAACGCATCCGGACCTAATCCGGACACGCTCGTGTGAACCCAGCCTAAAGTAGGGTGCTAGAATGGCCCCCACAGACCCCAGACCTCAACCCAATCAAACACTTGTGGGTAGAGTTGAAGAAAAAGCTGTATTCATACCCAAGTGAGTTGACCAGTATGCACCAACATTGGGAACAGATTTCGGTTGAGAAATGTTTAAATCTGATCGACAGCATGCCTAGAAGGATTCAGACAGTGTTGAAAGTCAAAGATGGATTTATAAAATAATACCAATTTACAATTTTAGGAACAAAACTGTAACAATGCAGTTACATGACAAGAATCTGCATAACTAATCATATGCTAAGTCCAATTTATGTATGAAATAGCCAAGATGATATATATCTATATATCATAAAATGATGGTAGTCTCACGTTCGTAGCTGTAGTGGATGGTTATCTGAAAGTCAAAAATTCAAAACATTGATACCCTTTTGCTCGTCAGTGTAGTTCATCAATATCACATGAGATCATTTATTATGGAGTTTTACAGCAGCTGAGGTTGGGTTGGACCCTTTTCTGTTGTTTACCTAGTCGGTTTTTTTGAATTGATGTAAGTACATGCGGGGGGGGGGGGGGATCACAATTTGTCATGCCTGTCTAGTGCACCAAAATAATTTGTCTCAGCCCTTTAATAACAGGGGGCAGAGGAGGGGGTTATTTAATTTAGACAGTACATTCCATGGCAATAACTAGAGATTAAGGAAGGGAATTTTGTGTTTCGAAATGTTTTTCTTCAGCTTTGAAAGAAACTGCTTTACTTTTACTTTCTGTTCATCCTAACAGTAAGTAATATTATATTCCTGCAATTTTGTTAGGTGTACACATTTTTACATTTTGCTATTTTGTCATGAGTTTTCCAGTCATACAGAGAATTTTATGGTAAGACACATGAAAAAAATTAGATGCTTAGAGCATGCTACGTTTTTGGAAAAAAAATGTCACTGACCAATAAAAAAAAAAACGCAAACTGTAGAGTGTGTTATTTTTCCCTGACTTCTGGTGTTGCTGTTGTTAAGAAAATGCTGCTTGAAAAAGGCCTCTTGGGCCAAAACGTAGCATCTGGAATAAAGCTTCACTTGAGGATGTTCCTGATCTTCTAATCCTTAAGGGGGAACTCACCCTCCCCCCACCCCCGGAGACGTGCACCCACTACCAACCAGACCTGGCGTGCTGTCCTGCCATGTTTTTCTTTTCGTCGCCATATTCTGACTCCTATAACTTTTTTGTAGTTATGTGCACGGAGCTGCGGAAGGGATCATTTTAGGCAGGTCGATCTGTACTTTTCATTGATTCCATTTTGGAGTCTATACAGCTTTTTGATCACTTTTTATTTAATTTATTGTGGCAGGTGAAGTGACAAAAAAAAAGGTCAAATCGGCCATTTTGACTTTTTTCCATTTTGCCATATGGGATAAATATTTTTATGTTTTAATGGCAGGGGTGTTTTCACATGTGGCAACGCCCATGATGTGTGTTTTTGTTTAGTGTTTACGTATTTTTATTTTGGGGAATCGGGGATAATTAGAATTTTTATATTTTTTTCTTTTTAAAAACATTTTTTTTACACTTTTTTAAAGTTCCTATAGGGAACCATAACAATAAATAATTAGACTACTTCTTTCATAGACTCCAATTATTTGGCATTGTAGTCTATAGGGATTCTCTCAGTTCTCTCTGCAGCTTCCATGCTCTCTGCACTTTGATTGACAGGGTCAGGCAGTGTAAATATGATCACACCTGGCCCTGTCAATCATAGTGGAAAGGGCGTGGTTGTTGCAGAGAGAACTGAGCCTCTAGGTGTAATGGCAAAAACCTATTTGCTCCTAGAGCCTCATTTGCATATATTAAAACGTTATTTCTCTCATCAATGCAGGCACATATGAACATGGGACCAACTCAGATGCCTTCAGCTGCCAAGTGCACATGTAACAGGTCAGCCAGTGTCATAGGTACAAATCTGCTGACAGATACCCTTTAAATTTTCCATGAAGCCTTATCTGCATTTCATCACTATCTGTATCTTATGTTTGAGTGGATATGGGCCCACTTTGTTGTTAGGCCCCTGGGCAACTGCAATGTCTGCTGCTCTGGTAGTTACACCCATGATGCAGTCCCAATGTCTGTAGCATGCCTCATTTCAGCAACAGGTGATGCACATGGCAGAAATATGTCACAGACATTTTTTAAAGTGTAACTGCTATTTCATTTTTTATACCCTAATGGTATAGTACATCCTCCTGTATACAATATTTTTCGCCCTATAAGACGCACCTGCCCATAAGACGCAGCTAGATTTTAGAGGGTGAAAATAGGAAAAAACTATTTTCACAAAAGGTGTGTTAAAATTAAAGGGGAACTGTTAGCGGCAAAAGCCATCCCAAACCGCCAGTAGTACCTTCAAGTAGCCAGCAGTGAGTTTCTAATGATGATTTTCTTACTGCATTCAGATTAGACAGAATTATGAAAAATGTTCCCTTATCCTCCGTCCGCGCTATTTTCCAGTCAGGCTTGAATTCAAGGGGGCAGCGGCCTCTTTGCTTCAAGTCAAGGTAACAGCTCCCCCTTCCCCGCCCCTTCGCCTGTCACTGACAGCCGGCTGTTCGGCAAAGCCAGCCGGCTGTCGGGCATATCTCTCTGTGTTAAATCATGTACCCCCCTTGCGAACGCCTCTGCAATACAATAATCATGTATTTTCCAAAACAATATAATAATGTTACAATTTCTATCTGCTACAGAATCATGTCACGATTCTTAATTATGCTACTATCATTTTTTCAATTACGTATTCTAATCTTTTTTATATTCTTGACTTTTATTTATATACACATCAGGCCATGAACAAGGTCTAGGTTAGACCAAAACGTTGGCCAGTGGCTAAATACAATTTTCCACATGGATTAAATAAAATAAAATGAAATAAGAAGTTTATGCAACACAATTACAGAGTGCCATGGTTTTTTTAATATATTGGAATCTAACTTACCCCTCTCACTCTAGAGGAGTGCCGTTCAACTCCCTTTCTCAATTTGCTATGTATCGGCCACATGCAAAGCGCCGACAATTTTTTTCCCAGGCCCATGTATTCATCCGATAAGACGCATCATTTTCCCCCCACTTCATGATCTGCGCCGCCTCCTACTTCTCTGTGCCGCCTCTCCCTCCTCCCGCTGTGAGATGCCGCGCGTGCGCACAGGCTCTGCCTGATGCGCCCGTACGGACTGCTTGGATGCTTCTTCTCTAGCGAAGTGCCGGCGCATGCGCACTACGCTAGAAGAAGCCAATGCCAGCAGTCCGTGCGCAAGAGGCTGAGCCTGTGCGCACGCGCGGCATCTCACAGCGGGAGGAGGGGGAGGGAGGAAGGGAGAGGAGGCACAGAGAAGTAGGAGGCGGCGCAGAACTCTGGGAAGGCGGCGCTGGGCGCCAACGGCGATGGCTACTTCCGGGCACACTGCATCCCTGGAACTCCCCTTGGGCACCTTATTTTTATGATTGACAGGTTAGTAAAATCTGTTTTTTGGCAAAACTAAGCTACAGATCGCATTTATAAGCCCACATTAGGAATCATTAAGAGACGCTGAGCATGAGCATATGTTTAGCTCAAAGGGGTGAAAACTGGTGACAGAATCCCTTTAAACACATCATCTTGTGAGTGTTAAGGCTCTAGAGGTTGAGAATCAGGGCACAAGATCTCATGTCCCTCTTCAAGAGTGCTTGGGGAGAGGGCCAAATTAAGTGATGGGGGTGAAACTAGCTCCTCATAACATCCGAGTACCGGATCGCTTATTTGGCCAGACTCTACATGGTGGGAGGAAGGATGATCAGGGTGAGGATTGTGTTGTTGACCAGACTGTTGGCTACTGAGACTGGACTTGGTGTAATGAAGTGAGGAATCCCAGCAGCCGTGACTAAATGCTCATCAAGAATTTATTGTTAAGTAACAGTGTGTCCCATATTCCAGGAAGCGTTTCGGCTAGCAAGCCATTTTCAACAGGTTGTTGAAAAAGGCTTGCTAGCCGAAACACGTCCTGGAATATGGGACACACTGTTACTATACAATAAATTTCTGATGAGCATTAAGTCACGGCTGCTGGGATTTCTCACTTCATTACACGTGGAACAGCTCCTGTCCCGCGCAGAATGCAACAAGCGAGTGCTGGTCGATTTACCCTTATACCTGGACTTGGTAGGAGACAGGGTGGTGCTTAACCCAGTGGAAGCATTATCTGCTGCAATCCAACCGACCACCTAGAAATAAGTGTAGATTTGCTTCTCACTGCTCACAGCAAGCAGAGTTTGTATAATACAGAAACTTCTGTCTGTAACTGCTATTTGGATTAAATATAGGCCTCACACAGTCTAGAAATAAGTGTAGATTTGCTTCTCACTGCTCACAGCAAGCAGAGTTTGTATAATACAAAAACTGACTGTCTGTAACTGCTATTTGGATTAAATAAAGACCTCACACACTGTCTAGAAATAAGTGTAGATTTGCTTCTTACTGCTCACAGCAAGCAGAGTTTGTATAATACAGAAACTGACTGTCTGTAATTGCTATTTGAATTAAATATTGGCCTCACTTACTGTCTAGAAATAAGTGTAGATTTGCTTCTCACTGCTCACAGCAAGCAGAGTTTGTATAATACAGAGACTGACTGTCTGTAACTGCTATTTGGATTAAATATAGACCTCGCACACTGTCTAGAAATAAGTGTAGATTTGCTTCTCACTGCTCACAGCAAGCAGAGTTTGTATAATACAGAGAATGACTGTCTGTAACTGCTATTTGGATTAAATATAGGCCTCACACACTGTCTAGAAATAAGTGTAGATTTGCTTCTCACTGCTCACAGCAAGCAGAGTTTGTAGAATACTAACGGTCACCCTGACACAAAAAAATAATTCCCCCAAAATAAATTTTGCTGCCACCTCTAACAATAGTCCTTAAAAGGACTTTTGGTTCTTTGAACTTTGCACGTTTATTAGCTGCTTAGAAAGTGCCAAACGTGCGGGGAGGAGACTCGAGCATGGCGCTCGAGCACATGTGGTACTCGGCCGAGTGCTCGGATCATGCTCGCTCATCACTAGACGTGAAGAATAACAATGCATATTTGTAAACAATGTTGCATATTCACTTTGCTTTATATATTATTCTCTTATGTTTCCAGTAAAACAAATAACAGCAAACATCTACAGTATAGCAACCTAACTGGAAAAACGAGCTCCCATGGAAGAACTTGAATGTTTTGCCTTATTTGGCTCGGGTCCTATGTCTGCCTTCCATCCTTTCCATGAAATAAGATCCACAAGGCAATTTTTTTTAAGTTTCTCTTAGAAATGGAAATCGCTGCTTGGAAACAGTACAGAGGCAGTTGTGCAATATGGGAGATATTTATTAGAAGTTAATCCACATGTTTTTTTTTTTTTATGAAATTGTGACCATTTGTAGCCATACTAAAAAAAAAAAAAATTGCACATGCATATTTTATTTTTCAGGAGCAATAAATTGTGCCAAACTAATTTTGGTTTGTAAAATGCTTTCCTACTAATGATTAATGTACCGTAATATGATGTACGCTAAAGCACAAGAGGGCAGATTTTTTAAGGTATCCTAAATAACAACACAGCATAAGATGGCACTGAAATACAGTATATTCTATTCATTTATATTATCAATAATATGATCCTACAGTCACACCACCTTCTCTTTGTCTTCTACTTCTACCTAACATACATTCAGTAGGTAGGCACAGGGGCGTAACGACCGCGGTCACAGTGCGTGCCACTGCGACCAGGCCCGGCAGTGAAGGGGGCCCGCAGCCCCACCGCAATAATGTGCGGCAGGGCACAGGGAGATGAGCGCTTCCATTGTGAAGAGCTCATCTCCATAGTCATCTGTATCGCCGTCCTCAGAACTATACAATACAGATGGCTGTGCTGCGGCCGGGCAGGGGAGGGAGGCATCTCCCTTCCCTGTTTCTCTGATAGGCTGCCTGCAGAAGGCCCGCAGCCTTTCAGAGGCTGGTGCAGGAGGCGCGATGACGTCATCGCACCGCCTGAGCCGTACAGCGCAGGACAAAGGCCTGATGAGGTAAGTATAAGTATTTTTTTATGGAGAGGCACTTGCTACTGGCACATGGGGGACATAGAGAAGCACTTGTTACTGGCACATGGGGGGCATGGAGAGGCACTTGTTACTGGCACATGATTTGGGGGGGGGGCATGGAGAGGCACTTGTTACTGGCACATGATGGGGGGGCATGGAGAGGCACTTGTTACTGGCACATGAGGGGGGGCATGGAGAGGCACTGTGTTTGCGAGTGCAAAGTGTTTCAATGCGTTTTGCACGCACGTGATGTTGGTACCCAGACCCAAACCCGGACTTCTTCACTGAAGTTCGGGTTCGGTGTTCTGTAGATTTTATTATTTTCCATTATAATATGGTTATAATTACAGTTGAGCGAACACCTGGAAGTTCAGGTTCACCAGGTTCGGCCAAACTTCGCAACAAAGTTCGAGTTCAGAACTTTGGGGCACTAAAATGGCTCTAAAAGAGTCATGGAAAGGGGAGGAGTAGGAGGTTGGGGAGCCAGTGGACGTGGCGGTGTAGGTGGACTTAGCGGTGTAAGTGGAAGAGGAGGAGGTAGCCAACACTTTTTTTTTTATTTTATTTGGGTAGACCACAAAACATTGTGGAATATATATAAAAAAAAAGCAAAGAGAAAGTGCGCTGGAGGATAACAATGGCTATGTGAGGCCGGTATACATGTCTATTCTCACAAGGTATGGACAAGTCCTGTGGGATCCATGCCTGCTTCATTTCAATAAACGTGAGCTTGTCCACATTGGCTGTGGACAGGCGGCTGTGATTGTCTGTGATAACGCCCCCTGCCATGCTAAATACACGTTCGGACAATACACTGGCCGCAGGGCAGGTCAGCACCTCCTAGGCGTAAAGGGCAAGCTCAGGCCATGTGCCAAATTTGGAGACCCAGAAGTTGAATTGGGGAGACCCATCAGTCAGTACGTGTAGGCGTGTGCACACATACTGCTCCACCATGTTGCTGAAATGCTGCCTCCTGCTAAGACGTTGCATATCAGCTGGTGATGTTGGTTGTTGTGGCGTGGTGACAAAGCTTTTCCATATTTCGGCCATGCTAACCCTGCCTTCTGAGGTGCTGGCGGTGCCCTGGCTGCGTTGGCGACCTCTTCCTCCCCCTCTGCCTTCGCCTTGTGCTTCCACTGAGACCCCGCTGTCAGGTGGGAATGCCATCAGCGGCGCGTGTACCAGCGTGCGCTTGTAGTTGTGCATGTTCCGATCCCGCTCCAATGAGGAAATTAAGGACGGCACGTTGTCCTTGTAACGGGGATCCAGCAGGGTGGTGACCTAATAATCAGCACTGGTTAGAGTTGGTTTCCCCCAGCAACGCTGCAGTGATGGCCCTGAGCGGCTTTGGGTGCTACCCTGCTGTGAACATGGTTCCTCCTCATCGTCACCCTCCTCCTCCTCCAGAACTGTGCCCTGGCTGGACAATTGTGTACCTGGCCTATGTTGGTGCAGGAACCCACCCTCTGAGCCACTTGTGAATGACTGACCTGATAACCATGGAAATGATCCCTCTTCCTCCTCCTCTTGCTCTTGTGCCCCATTCTCTTCCATCATCGCCCAAAGCGTTTTTTCAAGGAGACCTAGAAGTGGGATAGTAACGCTGAGGATGGCGTCATCGGCACTGGCCATGTTGGTGGGGTAGTCGAAACAGTGCAACAAGGCACACAGGTGTCGCATGGAGGCCAACTCAGTGGCAGTGAAGTGGTGCTGTTCTGCAGAGTGACTCACCTGTGCGTGCTGCAGCTGAAACTCCACTATCGCCTGCTGCTGCTCGCACAGTCTCTCCAGCATGTGCAAGGTGGAGTTCCACCTTGTGGGCACATCACATATGAGGCCGTGAGCGGGAAGGCCGAAGTTAAGCTGCAGCGCAGACAGGTGAGCAGCCGCAAGGTGAGAACGCCAAAAGTGCGCACAGACAGCCCGCACTTTCGGCAGCAGCTCTGACATATCGAGGTAGTTTTTTAGGAATTTCTGCACCACCAAATTCAGCACATACACTAGGCAAGGGATGTGCGTCAAACCGGCTAGAACCAGAGCTGCTACGAGATTTCGGCCATTATCGCACACCACCAGGCCGGGCTTGAGGCTCAGTGGCACCAACCACTCATCGGTCTGTTGTTCCATGCCTGTCCACAGCTCCTGCGCGGTGTGGGGTTTTTCCCCCAAACAAATGAGTTTCAAAACTGCCTGCTGTCGTTTCCCCTGGCTGTGCTGAAATTGGTGGTGAAGGTGTTACGCTGACCAGATGAGGAGGTGTTAGAGGAGGAAGAGGAGTAGGAGGAGGAGGCAACAGGAGGCAAAGAGAAACGCCCTGCAATCCTCGGTGGCGGAAGGATATGCGCCAAACAGCTATCCGTCTCAGGCCCCGCCGCCACTGCATTTACCCAGTGTGCTGTTGGGGAGATATAACGTCCCTGACCGTGCTTACTGGTCCACATATCGGTAGTTATGTGGACCTTGCCACTGGGAACGACGTACTGTGGGACAGCCAACGCCATAAGGTTTTTAAAAGTCTCCGTCTTCACCAGACAGAATGACAGCATTTCAAAGGCCAGGAATTTTGAAATGCAGGCATTCAGGGCCAGGGATCGCGGGTGGGTAAGGGGGGAACTTCCTCTTTTGCTCCATTGTTTGGAAGATGGACACCTGAACGCTGCCATGGGACATTGTGGTGCTGCTTGTTGAAGGTGAGGGACGTGATGGCGTTGCTGACACATCCTCTGTTTGCGGGGTGGCTGGTGCCACTGTCACTCCAGAGGTGGAGGAAGAGGCCGAGACTGCGGAAGAAGAGGGAGCAGGAGGAGCCTGATACCTTTCTTGGTTTTGAAGGTGTTTACTCCACTGCAGCTTGTGCTTTGCACTTAGATGCCTGGTCATGCAGGTTGTGCTCAGGTTTAGAACGTCTATGCCTCGCTTCAGGCTCTGATCGCACAGCATGCAAACCACTCATGTCTTGTCGTCTGCACATTTTCTGAAGAACTGCCACGCCAGGGAACTCCTTGGAGCTGGCTTTGTTGTGCTCGGTCCCTCGGTGTGGTTGGCAGTAGCAGGCATACTGTCTAGGGGACAGCCGCTCTGCTTTTGCACCCTGCTTCCTCTTTTGCTCTGCTGGTGGCTCTGTGTGACCACCGCCTTTGACTCCAAACTGCACAGGTCACTCACATGACCTTGATTCCATGTGGGCTCTAGGACCTCATCATCCTCCACATCATCTTCCACCCAGTCTTCACCCCTGCCCTCCTTGTCGGTTTACACACTGCAGAAAGCCGCAGAAGTTGGCACCTGTGTTTCGTCATCATCAGAGATGTGCTGCGGTGGTCTTCCCATGATGTCATCCTCAAACATAAGTGGTTGGGCATCGGCGCACTGAATCTTTTCCACTTCTGGGGCAGGGCTAGGTGGATGGCCCTGGGAAACCCTGCCAGCAGACTCATCCAAAAGCATAAGAGACTACTCCATGACTTGGGGCTCAGACTGCTTGGTTGATTTGCAAGGGGGTGAGGTACTAGATAGATGCCCATGGCCTGCATGTGCCAACTCTGAGCTTTCAGCAGTGGACTGAGTGGGAGACAATGTGAAGATACTGGAGGCACTGCAAGCCACCCAATCTACTAGCGACTGTACTTGTTCTGGCCTCACCATTCGTAGAGCGGCATTCGGGCCTACAAAATAAGCTGAAGGCTCTGTTGTCTACGCGCACCTGAGAAAGGTGTTTCATTTGGGTGTGTCGCTGGCACAGATCGACCACGTCCTCTCCCTGCAACAGGAGCTCCACCAACACCAGCAGCACCACGACCAGGGCCACATCCCTTATTTGACGTTCTCATTGCGTTTACCCACCAAACTAACAGATGGTTTATCTCAGGTGACAATTTAACTGCCAATAGTTAACAATTATGTTCACTAACAGTAAGGCAGTGCCAGTGTCATAAATATAATTATTTTCTCTATGTCACACAACAGTGTAACAGAGCAATTCAATACAATTACTTTACTATCACAAAAAATGTGAATTTTCCAACCAACAATGTAGCAGCCGAAGTTAACGGTTTAATTGGACTGTCAGAAACGCAGCGTAGGCCGCAAATGTGTAATTTATCACAAAAACTGCATTTTGCAACCAGCTATGTAAATGCAGTAGTTTACGGTTTTATTGGAATATCAGAAATGCAGACCAGGCCGGTAATGTGCTATGTGGCACTATGACAGTGTTTTTTGCAACCAACTATAAAAATGCAGTATTTCACTGGTTAATTGGAATATCTGAAATGCAGACCAGGCCGCTATTGTGCTATGTGGCACTGTAACAGTGTTTTCTCCAACCAACTATAAAAATGCACTATTTCACTGGTTAATTGGAATATCTGAAATGCAGCGTAGAACACTAATGTGCTATGTGGCCCTTAACAGTGTTTTTTGCAGCCAACTATAATAAGGCAGTATTTCACTGGTTAATTGGAATATCTGAAATGCAAACCAGGCCGCTAATGTGCTATGTGGCACTATAACAGTGTCTTTTGTAACCAACTATAAAAATGCACTATTTCACTGGTTAATTGGAATATCTGAAATGCAGCGTAGAACACTAATATACTATATAGCAGGACATGCGCTGACGTCACCGTGCTCACCACGTGGTGAGCGCGATGACGTCAGCACAGGTCCTTTTGCAGGTCCTTTTGCATGTTATAATGGAAAATAATAATGTAAATGGACTTTAATGGGGTCCCGGGGCTCATCCCTATTTATTAACATAATCTCCTTAGCAACATCCGTGAAAATCGCATTGCATCTGCACTTGCTTGCGGATGCAATGCGATTTTCACACAGCCCCATTCACTTCTATGGGGCCTGCATTGCGTGAAAAACACAGAATATAGAACATGCCGCGTTTTTCACGCAACGCACAAGTGATGCGTGAAAAACATCGCTCATATACACAGCATCATTGAAATGAATGGGTCAGGATTCAGTTAGGGTGCAATGCGTGCATGTCACGCATTGCACCCGCACGGATAACTCGCCCGTGTGAAAGGGGCCTTAGTGGAAAAAGAAAAAAAATATTTGCCGCTCAGCGGTGTAGTTATCTGTTCTAAAGCCTTTTTTTCCGTGTATTAGTGAAAAAAGAAAAAATATCTTTGCCACTCAGCAGTGCAGTGATATATTCGGAAGCCCTGTATGCCATGTATTAGTGGCTAAATAAAAATATATTTGTAACGCCCCGAGTGGCATTACCACACCTACGCCCTATTTCTATCTGAATATGCAATCTCAATCGCATTTTGTGCATTTATTTCAGGTCCCATATATTGTGCATTTCCTGTTATGCATCTGTTTATGTTCAAATGTAATGTGCCTGGTTCACCAGCAGGTGGCAGCAAATATGGCAAAGCAGTATGTAGAATAAAATGGAACCTTCCATTCCATTCTAACCCCCCCCCTCCCCCTGTGGAGGAGAGGGCGAGTCCCAGTTCCTGCAGGAAGGGTGGGAACCAGTTATTTCTAGTTAGTGCTAGCTCAACCCCCGCTAAGATAGAAGTCCTGCAGGGCTGCGTCCCTACTGGACGTGTGCTAACCACACCAGCCAGAATGCCTCCAGTTTTTCTGGAGCAGAGAGACCACATTTACGGTCTCACTAGCCAGGAAGAAGTTGTCCTCTGCCTTGCCATAGAGTCAGACAGAAAGGGAGATGTTACAGCAGAAATTAAAGGGAAAAGTTCCTACTTAATTCTGAAAGATTTAGCAGAGCCGAATGTGCTTGCCTGCCATTTTTATGCTGAAGTTCGCTGGAAACCAAGACTAAGTCTGTAAACTGTTTGAAAAAACATTTCTGCAAAATTAAAGCTGCAGATGAATTATATACAAAGTCTGGACTTAATCTCTTTCATCATCCACTCCACCACCTATTCACCCTATTTGCTCTGCTTTGTCCAGCTACGTCTGGGATCCAAGGATAACCAGGTAGGAGCACCGTGACACGTGCATACAACACCTTTAGGGAGATTATAGGTCACTTTACACCACTCTGGCAATCCTACACCTGGGTACCAACACCACTATACTTAAGAGGACTCAATTCCCTGTTGCTGAAATGCAACTGGCGTCACAAAAAATTACATTTACCACAGACTAAAAGGACCCTAGACACGCGTCCAGGCGCTGCAAGTGGCATCCACGAACAGGATCACGTGTGTGCCCCTATACCGCAAGGACTATAGAGGATCTACTTTAGTGCCCCCTACAAGAGACTTTATTGCATTTACTCACTGTTGGAGAGTGTGAATCTGCAGTGATTGCAGCACTGTGGCAATACAGGGGTTAATCGGCCATCTTGGATTTGGACCTCCTCTAGTGAAAGCAAGAAAGGAAGGTATCCACCCAGCAGAGGGGAGAGAACCAAAGAGCCCGCCTTTACAGAGGAACGATTCTACAGCAGAAGGAACTAAAGTGCTTACTACAAGTTCCCAGGAGGACAAGGAGGAAGTGAAGCGGTGGCCATCTTGGAAAAGGGCAAATGCAGTTTCTTTTTCCCTGGATCCTGAGAAACAACGTCCAGAGATCTGAATGAGTACTGCTGGGAAAAAATAACCTTGCTAAAGACTGTTTGGGACTATTATCTGTCTGCATTATACTCTGCAATAAAGTTGCGTGAGGAGGACGCATTGCACCCGCCCTGAATCCGGACCCATTGATTTCTATGGGGCTGTGCACATGAGCAGTGATTTTCAAGCATCACTTCTGCGTTGCGTGAAAATCGCAGCATGCTCTATATTGTGCGTTTTTCACGCAACGCAGGCCCCATAGAAGTGAATGGGGCTGCGGGAAAATCGCAAGCATCCGCAAGCAAGTGCGGATGCGTTGCGATTTTCCCGCATGGTTGCTTAGCAACGGGACCCGATCTCTATTATTTCCCCTTATAACATGGTTATAAGGGGAAATAATAGCATTCTTAATAAAGAATGCATTGTAAAATGAAGTGGAAAGGGTTAAAAATAATAAAAGTTAACTTACCTTAGCCACTTGATCGCGTAGTCGCGATCTCTCCTCTCTTTCCCTGCATCAGCTAAGATCTACAGGACCTGTGATGACGTCACATCACATGGTCCAATCACATGGTCTATCTTACCATGGTGATAGACCATGTGATTGGACCATGTGATGTGAGGATCAAGTGGCTAAGGTAAGTTAACTTTTATTATTTTTAACCCCTTCCACTTCATTTTAGAATGCATTCTTTATTAAGAATGCTATTATTTCCCCTTATAACCATGTTATAAGGGGAAATAATAAATTCTCCTGAAGACCCGAAACCGGACTTCAGTGATGAAGTCCGGCTTTGGGTTGGGTACCAAACATGGTGATTTTTCTCACGCGCGTGCAAAACGCGTTACAAACGTTTGCACCCGCGCGGGAAAAACGAGCATATTCCCGCAACGCACCCGCCTCTTATCCGGGCGTCAAACATGACGCCCGTGTAAAAGAGGCCTAAGAGACTTTGCCCTATCCCTGCAAGAAGCTTTGCGGGCAGTTATCCAACTAGATCCCCATGAAGCTTTGGGACCATAAGAGAGCAGTTTATCGAAGGTGTCCTTGACAAACCCCTCAAATGTCAGATAAAGATGTTGTGAGCTTAGCATCCAGATGTTCCATTCTTGGATTTTAAGGAGCTTTCTATTGGCATCCTGGGGGAAAGTTCCAATACTGAACCCCTTGAAGACACGAAGGCCTGGCCCGTCCTGCAACCTGCTGCCCACAGCTAGATAGCTGAGTATGGAGCTCCTACACCTGTCCCAGATGCTGTAGCAGCCTTGATGGCTCAAGTCTCCCTCCTAGCTGAGAATATGGAGAGGATGAGGAAGCAGCTAGAGCGACTGGAACAGCAGTCCAAGACTGAGAAAGGGTCCACTCTACCCGGAAGACTGTCTTACGCCTGGTCTAAGAGGAGATCGACGCTGGCCGACCTGTAGGTTGTCAAACCCCAGGCATCGTAACACCAGGAAACGCAGATGCATGTATTGTGAGAAGTATGGACACATCGAAGAGAACTGCTGGCAGTTAGGCTACATGCACACAACAGTTGTTTTTCTTGGCTTCAGTTTCATTTTTTTTTGCGGATAGGAATCTATTCATTTCAATGGGTCAGCAAAAAAATGCTGACAGTTCATCCGTTTGTGTTCCGCACCCGTTGTCCGTGTTTCCCTTCAGCAAAAAAAGTAGTGCATGTCCTACTTTTTTCCCATTTGCGGACGAGGATAGGCATTTATTACAAGGGATCTGTGAAAACAAAGGAATCCTCAAAAAAAAACTGATGGACCATCAGTTTTTCAGTGGATCCCGATTTGCGGACAGCAAAAAACAACTGTCGTGTGCATGTAGCCTTAAACGAATGTCCCCTGAGGCCAAGGACCACCCGTCAGGAGGAAGAATACTAGGTCCCGAGGATCCAGCCTTCATGCCTAGATATGTGGGAGGCCACCCCGTGATCGAAGTTAGCATCAATGGAGTAATGTTTTTTGCTCTGTTTGATACCAGATCTCAAGTCACTACCATCCGTCAATTTGCATTTGAAAGATGCCGGAATGGAGCCCAGCTGACACAACCCCCGAAATCCTGGATCCACATCAGAGCTACTAATAGCCAAACGGTACCCATCTTAGGCTATTGGAAACCCACCTTACAGATCGAAGATACTAAACTCTTACACCAAGGAGTAGTCATGATTCAGGTTCCAGACGACGATGAGTGCCCTGTGGTCCTCGGGATGAATGTAATCGTTAACTGTTACACTGAAGTACAAGAAGTCTTGAAGAAAACCCTACTAACTACACCCTGTGTAACTCAACGGGTCATAACCCAGAACATCCAAGTGCTGACCGCCTCAACAAAAATTCAGCAACCGACAGGGAGAAATCTGATTCGTTTGCATCAAGGATTCTCAACCTATTAGACTCTCGCCTGGAGCAGAGACCCTAATATGGTGCAGGGCTTGCATCGGTGTCCGAGGTCAGGATTACCAGGCCCTCATGGAACCCCTACAGTTACAAGATCACCCTCTTCTCCGATTCGCCAGGAGCTTGGTCACTGTGTCGCGTGGAAATGTACACATCCATTGGTCAATCTAAGTGATGAAGCTGTGGAATTAAAGAAGTACTTTTCTGTGGAGAGTCTACATCATGTCCGTCTCCAAGACGTCCTGGATTCCTCTACTGCTGCTGCACAACAATTGCTTCATACAGTGGATGCAGCCAACTATCCGCCTGAACAACCCTGGTGGGCCAAACTGCATATTGGAGCTGCCACAACCTCTGCCGAACAGCTCAAAGGTGTGTTGGACTTAGCCAAGAAGCATCATCAAGTCTTCAGAAAACACCCCCTGGACTATGGTCAAACTAGTCTAATACAGCACACTATTCCAACCGGCACTCATCCTCCAATCAATAAGAGATATAGGCCAGTACCTCAAGCCCTATACCAGCAGGTAAAGAAGATGGTTCAGGACATGAAGACAACTAATATCATCCAGGATAGTCACAGCCCCTGGGCTTTGGTTCTATTAAAAAAGAAGGAAGGGACCATCGGTTTCTGCGTGTATTATCGTAAAATCAACAACATTACGCACAAGGACGCGTACCCCTTGCCACGAATTAAGGAGTCTCTAGCAGCCCTAAGATCTCCTGCTTATTTTTCAACCCTGGATCTAACCAGTGGCTATTGGCAAGTCCCCATGGTGCCAGAAGATAAAGAGAAAACCGTTTTCACTACCCCAATGGGTTTGTTTAAGTTCACTTACATGCCATTCAGGCTGTGCAATGCCCCTGGGACATTTCAGAGACTCACGGAGAGATGTATTGGACACAAAAACTTCGAGTCCGTATTGCTGTACTTGGATGATGTGATTATCTACTCCAAGACCTACGAAGAGCATCTACAGCACTTGGCGGAGGTGTTTTAGACTCTGACCCAGTATGGATTGAAAGTAAAACCTTCAAAGTGTCATTTACTGAAGCCCCAAGTGAAATATTTGGGACATGTTGTGAGTGCCGAGGGGGTGTGAAACTGGACCCTGATAAGATAGCAGCTGTACAAAGCTGGCCTGCTCCTGAGACCGTCGAAGAGGTCAAGAGCTTTCTTGGATTTGCAAGTTACTGTCAGAGATTTATCCCACACATCGCCCAAATTGCAGAACCTATCCAGGAGCTTTTGAAGGGTCATCCCAAAGGCAGTCAGAAGGCTAAGATGCCAGTAGAGTGGAACAAAGAGCAAGAGATCGCTTTCCAACAGTTAAAAGAAAAACTTACAGAGCCACCAGTTCTGGGCTACCTTGATTATAGCCTACCATTCTGCCTTTATACTGACGCCAGTAAGAAAGGTTTAGGAGCCGTACTATCTCAGACTCAAGCTGGAACTGAAAGAGTCATGGCCTATGCCAGCAGATCCTTACGAGCGCCGGAGAGGAATGACCACAATTATAGCTCGTTTAAACTGGAATTCCTAGCCTTGGTGTGGGCTGTAACTGAGAAGTTTAAAGATTATCTGGTGGCCACACCTTTCACTGTCTACACCGATATTAATCCACTGGCTCACTTGAACTCTGCATGTCTGGGAGCTCTAGAGAAAAGATGGGCCTCTAGACTGGCGAACCTCGACTTCACCATCAAGTATCGGACTGGCAAAGCGAATGAAAATGCCAATTTTCCACTCCCTATTTGACCGACAGGAAGCTCTACGCACTAAACACCAGGCTTTCGAAGCTACTAGTTCTCCAAAGACCTGTAGTCCATCACCTCCAGTTAAGAAAGAGCTCTGGCTCCAACTACAAGCCGAGAGTAGAGTTATCGGAGAACTGTTGGACTATTTTTCCAGTGGGCATGTACCGAAGAGGATCCGGCAGCAGAGTGCTGACTCGGAGCTAATTCGCTTCGGGTGACAACGGCAACTACTCTTCACACAGAGAGATCTGCTCCTCAGGAGAACGCTTGATCCAGTCACCTGTGAGTGCCTCCATCAGATAGGGGTGCCCATTAGAGAGATGGTAATGGACATGTACAATAACAGGTCTGGTCATTTTGGAACTCAAAAAACTGAAGCCACCATCAGGCGGCGTTTCTACTGGACTGGCATGAGAAGTGATATTGAAGTCTGGTGGCGGGAGTGTCCCACCTATGCTGCGGCCAGAGGAGAAAAACATGATCAGCGGGTCCCCCTTCATCCTATAGTGAGTAAGAGTCCTCTAGAAATTGTGGCTGTCAACCACGTGTCAACCACGTGAAACTAGAACCCAGCAGATCCGGATACACCTATGCTATGACAATCATAGACCACTACACCAAGTTCGTCGTAGCTGTACCTGTCAAGGACTTAACTGCTAAAACTACAGCAGCAGCTGGAAGAGCTTTATTCTGCCTTATGGGTGTCCTGACAAGATACATACTGGTCAAGGATCCACATTCGAGTCTCAGTTGTTCTATGAACTTTGTGCACTGCACAACTACAGCAGATCACCCACAGGGAAATGGACTGTGTGAAAAGATGAACCAGACACTGATCAATATACTCAAGGCCGTGCCACCTCACAAGAGGGCCAAGTGGCCTTTGCCTCTCGCTGAATTAGCGTACCTGTAAAATAACACCACTCATTGCTCCCCGGAGACACCCTATACTACCTCATGTTTGGAAGACAGGGCCGTTTACCTGCAGACCTCGCCCTCGATATCCCTGTGCCGGACTCTGAACCACTCCTTCCTCAATCTGAGTGGGTCAAAGAGCATCAGAAGCACCTAGAGGATGCCAGAGAAATAGTGGACTCTAAAATAAAAAAGACCCAGCAAAAACAAAAACAGGACTTTGATCTGCATGCACATGCTGAGCCCTTACAACCAGGAGACAAGGTCTGACTCAGAAACTGTCATCCAGTGAGCAAGCTAGATAGTAGTCCAGGACTCTAATTCTACCCCTGGGGACTCGGAACTGCCCTTGCAGAGGTCCCAACAGACCAATAAAGATAAACCACCTGCCCGTTATCGGGAATTCTTTGAAACCAGCATTTAGCTACAGAGACAACAGAAGCCAAGCCATGGACACATCTTGAGAAACTTACCACTTGT
>JAKVIS010000122.1:0-139191 GCA_033119425.1 Bufotes viridis | reverse complement strand
GGGCACTATAGGGACATTGGCTCTACTGGGAGCACTAAGAGAGTTTTTGTACTGGCATACACTATAAGGGGCATTTTTGCACTGGCACACATTATACGTCGGTATTTTTGCACTGGCACATTATACGTGGGTATTTTTGTACTGGCACAAATTATATGGGGGCATTATTTTGTACTAGTGCACATAATGGGGTATTTTTGTACTGGCTCACATCATAAGGTGTAATTTTTGTACTGGCACACACTATAAGGGGGTATTTTTAGTACTAGCGTGCATTATGAGGGTGAATTTTTGTACTGGTACATGTTATAAGGGCACTAGCGCACATTATAAGGGGTATTTTTATACTAGTGCACATTATAAGGGGGTATTTTTATGCTAGCGCACATTATAAGGGGTATTTTTATACTAGCGCACATTATAAAGGGGCATTTTGTACTGGCGCACATTATAAGGGGGCATTTTGTACTGGCGCACATTATAAGGGGTATTTCTTGTACTGGCACACATTTTTTTTTTTATAGTGCACATTGTAAAGGGGCATTTTTTGTACTAACTGTAACAACACGGGGTCATTTAGCTCTTCCAGATCGCCGTCTTATCGCCTTAGACGGTTGGCACACATCAAAAGCCGCTCCACCACTGTAGATTCGGTGCACACTGGCCACGACCAGCTTTATTGTCATCACAGCAGTACAACAAAATCATAAAAATAAATCCTCGGCCGTCTGGCCACTGACTAAACAGTCTTTCCCTCTCTATCAGGATCCTGGTCTACCACCCAGCTCCCCAAGACACATCACCAGTGCTTACCCTACACACAGGGTTAGAGGGTCCCGTGTCCCACAGGCCTTGACACAGCCTGCTCCTTTCCCAGACTGGGAGCCCTGATTGAGAAGCTCAGCCCACATTAATCCAAGCTCCTCAGCTGGCTGCTAATTATCCCCATTACCAGCCTGACTGCTGCAGACAGTGGGAAAAACTATTTTCCCAGTCTTTCTTGTATCTCACCCAGCTTGCACGATTTTTGGGGGAGGCCATAATGTTTACAGCACTATTAGTGTTAGGGGCACTATTTTCTTGGCACAGTTATTTTTAGGGCACTGCGTGCAAATAATTATTAAGGGGGCACTATCTGTGTGGTACTAGTATTTTCAGGTGGACTGTTTCTACAGTATAGTACTGGGGAGCATAGCAGGCACAGTATTGGTCGTTGCAGGATGGGGTATTCAGAAGGTGGGAGGATGACAAAGTAGGAAACTAAGATGTCTGTTTGTCAAACTGCAGAGACAAGAGATGACTGAAAGAAATCATCATGGTGGTCTGGTTTGAATGGAGAAGATGAGGAAAGAGAATATCTACATCAGAAGAGACATCACTGGATGTAAGAGGAATGTGGCACTGTATTACCCTGTATGTTTTGTAGTGCTGTATGTAATGTTAGGAGGGAGGGGTTAGGTTGAGAATTTGACATTGGGGAAGGCACCGTTTCAATTTTTGCCTCAAGCAGAAGAAAGGCTAGGTATACCCTGGCAGTGAATGAGGCAAACAGCATGATATATATCTATAGCAGAAGCTGATTAACACATTAGAACAGCCTTGCAGCTAGTTGCAGAACCAAGAAAGGGTTTAACCCTTCAATGCTGCCAGAAAAGTGAGGATCTGTGCCATCAGAATACATGATGCAGGACGCATGGGAATCCTATAGAAATCCAGTCCACCAGACAATAGATGTTCCCCTTTGACATCATACCTTCATATCTTCAGAACTGACTGGAGAACAAATTAAATATTAAACTCACAGAAAACCCCATGTAAAGTTATCTTTGTGATTAATGCTGACTGCTCTTGTGGCTTCTGTCAGGTTTAAACACACAATATGTCAGTACAAAAAATATACATTATTTTGAATAAAAAACATGATTTTTAGTGCTTTTATTGGGTCTTGTTTACGCTCAAAACACCTTTTAGTCTTTATTTAAAATGTTGATGAATGTTGCCAAAACAAAAGACTATTCACACTGTGATCTAGAAACAATATTCAGGTGCGGAGTTGAAGCATAGAGTATTTAACTAGGTTGTGACAAATGTCTTTGTCTTGTTGCAGAGCATAGACCAGGATGGTTCAGTTAAGACGGTACTAATAATTACCAGATTTCGTTGGCCAGACATTTATCTGTGAACTGGTTTAAAGTTTACGTTAAACTAGAACTGACTTGTTTTGTTATCCTTTAGCATCACCACTAATTGGTGGGTCTATGAAGAGGTCAGTGCTCTAGTGAGCATTCTGAAAATATGTGGTTCAATTAAAGCTGTTTTGTGCAACGGATATCAATTTTCATTAGCTCGCTGTTACTTGTAGAAAGGGTAGCTGACCAATTTATACATGTATACATAAAATATTACTATGTATAATGTACTATCATAGCAGATAACTCAAGAAAATGCTAATTGCTCCTATTTGCAACTTTGTTATAAACTTTACACATCTTTAAAGGGGATTTCCAGAACTTTAATACTGATGACATATTCTTAGGATAGGTCATCAATATTAGATTTGGAGGGGGGATCCGATTCCCAGAACCCCTGTTGATCAGCTGTTTGCTGGAGCCAGGGTGCACTGGAATCAGGCACAGTTTCATACATCATGTCACTGGTTCGTTGAATGTCGAAGAGCTTTTTTATTTCTACTTGCTCTTTCTTTAATTTCAGCTGTAGAATAGGTGGGTACTAGCTGCTTTGATGTTGTCCCACACTCAGAATTGCTGGTAATTCCATAACCCTTCAGCATTTTACAGTTCTCGTCTTGCTTCTAATGAACTGGCTAAGGTTTCTTATCAGTGTCCTGACTAACTTCTCCACTTTCTTCCAGCCTAAATACTGTGATTAATCATCTGCTCATTCAAGAGACATAAGAATTGGCAGCCTGTCTGCAGACCTGACCCTCCCCCCGAATGTGCACAATGTTTAGAACAGTATATCTAGGGTTTTGCAATGTCGAGACTGAGCATTGTTACTCTTGGTCAAGCACGGGTGTGAGATCTAATACTTAGGCCTCATGGACACGACCGTTTGTGTTTTGTGGTCCGCAAATTGCGGATCCGCAAAAAAAAAAAAAAAAACAGATGACGTCTGTATGGCAACTGTTTTTTCTTTTTTTTCGTTATTTTTGCGGATCACTTGTAATAATGCCTATCCTTGTGGGCAAACTAGAAAAAAATAAGATATGCTCTATTTTTTTTGCGGGGCTATCGAATGGACATACGGATGCAGACAGCACATGGTGTGCTGTCCGCCCGCAATTTTTGCGGACCCATTGAAATGAATGGGTCCGCATCCTATCAGCAAATAAAACGGAACGGACAAGTAAACAAAATACGGTCGTGTGCATGAGCCCTTAGGGTGTTCATACACATAAGAGTATATCTATCCAAAACCCACAAATTCCAGTGTCATATGGGTCTATATTTGCTATATAATTCACCTTATCAATTCCTTCATTATATCCCTCTACATTTTGTCTTTTGCACCCATGAGCTAAGAAATACTGTGTAATGTTTCTCCCCTCAACTTTAAAATTTCTTTTCTTGAAGTCTGCATTGTTTTATCTTGCGTAAGTCTAGTCCAATGCTAAGAACAGTAGGAAAGTGTATCTGCTATTATTTATGAGACTCTAATTCTTTTGATCTACTTGTGTTTCTTGTGAATGACTGAACACGACCAAAAGAAAAAAAAAAGAACATAAAGCTTGTCTTGTTTAACTCTTCTTTTCTTAGACTTATAGATCAGCAAAACCGTAGGAATGATTTGCAGTATTTATTCACATATACTCTGTGTAATGTCTTACATCATTGGTGCTGTACCCCATTTCTTCTGGTTAGACCATTATTAACCTGGCTGTATTGGATCATAGCTATAGCAGTTGCACTATGTTCTATGACACAGTGAAATGGGTTACCTCTCACATCCATTACCCTCCAACCTACTTGGCACTCTACTCCTCATTGCTGGCCACTATGTGACTGCCCATTCAACCAGACTCGGCAGAGATTCTTTTCAGTCAGTGATGACTGAAGATGTTGATATGATGTTGACCTTTCCTCTTTTATACAGTGACTGGAACAATGTGCTCTAAGGGCCAGCCAACTATTTGTAGTGACTTAAATTGGGCTAAACTGTAGTACCAGGCACAGCCACTTGTATGGGCGTGCCCCTGTGCCTAGATAAACATTAAGGATTCTGCCAAAAGAGGTGAATTCACAAGGTCAGAACCCTACTAAACACATTTTGATGGTCCATCGTAAGTATGGGCCTAAGGATAGGTCATCAATGCGTGCTTTAAAAAAACAGCTTTATTCTCTTCAGAAAGAAGGTATGCAACTACTGAAGTCTGAATTATAGGCTACCCCAACATAGTATGTAGTCTTGTTGCCACACAGCCATATTGTGAAGAAGGAGTGCTTCATGTCAGTGATTAAACAGATCTAGAGATAACAAGACCAGTACAAAGGTCACACTGTGTCAGTAGATTCACCCCAAAGAAAATTCAGAAAAATAAAAAATGGGACAGAAACCCTAGGGTAATAGCGGTTTTACCATTTCTGTCAACACGCAGTGGTATTGGCTACTTCAGTATGCAGAGGGTCATCACAATTCGGGTCCCCTTGAGTAGGCAGCAGGATGTGGTATCTGTCTCTGAATTCCCCTACATGGCCTAGTTTGAACTGTACGTCCAGTCAAGAGGAGCACCTGCCCTGAAAGGGGTGACCCCTCTGGACAGTCCCTCCCTGGTCTGGAGACCCTCCATTTAACCCTGGTCCAGGTGGTACTGGTCCTGCTGTACAGAATTGACAGAAAGTGAAGCAAAGTCGGCACTACACATTACAGCGGGGCTATGTCGCCCAGTCTCCTCAGGGGACATAGAGAAATAAATAATTGCTGCTATCTGCATATAGCAGTTTGGAGCACAGAAGTAGTGTATTCCCGCCATTTCTGGCCTGGGGGGTCCCACCTACCAAGAAGTGACAGGAGGCTTGACCAATAGTACACTGGTCCTGCCCGCTTGTTGTGCATAGTACAATACATAGACACCTCCCAAGGTAAATAGATATACGTGTATGGCCACACAAAGCTCGCTCCAAGGGCATTGGCCCTGTTCCTGCCCCTAAGGGCATGTGGGGATAACATAGTAACATAGTAACATAGTGTATAAGACTGAAAAAGACAATTGTCCATCCAGTTCGGCCTGTTTCCTACAAGTTGATCCAGGGAAAGCAAAAACCCCTGTGAGGCAGAAGCCAATTTTCCCCACTTAAGGGAAAAATTCCTACCAACTCCAATCAGGCAATCAGAATAACTCCCTGGATCAACGACCCATCTCTAGTAGCTATAACCTGTAATATTATTACACTCCAGAAATACATCCAGGCCCCTCTTGAATTCCTTTATTGTACTCACCATCACAACCTCCTCAGGCAGAGAGTTCCATAGCCTCACTGCTCTTACCGTGAAGAATCCTTTTCTATGTTTGTGTATAAACCTTCTTTCCACCAGACGCAGAGGATGTCCATCATCACAGTCACAGTCCTGGGGATAAATAGATGATGGGAGAGATCTCTGTACTGACCCCTGATATATTTATACATAGTTATTAGATCTTCCCTCAGTGGTCTTTTTTTCTAAAGTGAATAACCCTAATTTTGATAACCTTGCGGGGTACTGTGGTCGACCCTTTCCAGTTTTTACTTTAGTTGCCCTCCTCCGAACTCTCTCCGGCTCTGCTATGTCTGCCTTGTTCACAGGAGCCCAGAACTGTACACTGTACTCCATGTGTGGTCTGACTAGTGATTTGTAAAGTGGTAGGACTATGTTCTCATCACGGGCATCCATGCCCCTTTGATGCAACCCATTATCTTATTGGCCTTGGCAGTAGCTGCCTGACACTGGTTTTTAC
Source organism: Bufotes viridis (assembly GCA_033119425.1). NCBI lineage: Eukaryota > Metazoa > Chordata > Amphibia > Anura > Bufonidae > Bufotes > Bufotes viridis. The sequence goes on along the minus strand of JAKVIS010000122.1, from coordinate 133,238 downwards.
AGCTTAGCTTGCTGCTTATTAAAATTCCCAGATCCTTTTCCATGTCAGTGTTACCGAGTGTTTTACCATTTAGTATGTACGGGTGACTTGCATTATTCCTTCCTATGTGCATAACTTTATATTTGTCAGTGTAAAACCTCATCTGCCATTTCTCTGCCCAAGCCTCCAATCTATTCAGGTCCTTCTGTAGCAGAAAACTGTCCTCTTCATTGTTAATTACTTTACACAGTTTAGTGTCATCTGCAAAAATGATATTTTACTGTGCAAGCCTTCTACAAGATCATTAATAAATATATTGAAGAGAATAGGGCCCAATACTGACCCCTGAGGTACCCCACTAGTGACAGTTACCCAATCTGAGTGTGTACCGTTAATAACCACCCTCTGTTTCCTATTACTCAGCCAGTTACTTACCCACTTACACACATTTTCTCCTAGTCCGATCATCCTCATTTTATATACTAACCTTTTATGAGGTACAGTGTCAAGTGCTTTGGAGAAGTCCAGATATATGACATCCATTGATTCACTGCTGTCAAGTCTAGAACTTACCTCCTCATAGAAGCTGATCAAATTAGTTTGGCATGACCGATCCCTCATGAAGCCATGCTGATATGGAGTTATTTGCTTATTTTCATTGAGATACTCCAAGATAGTATCTCTCAGAAACCCTTCAAACAGTTTCCCCACAACAAATGTTAAAATTACCGGCCTATAATTTCCCGGCTCTGTTTTTGGACCCTTTATGAATATTGGCACCACATTTGCTATGCGCCAATCCTGTGGAACATTCCCTGTCAGGATAGAGTCCGTAAACACCATAAAATACAATCTAGGTCCACTTGGGGGCTCTCATCTAGAACATGCCCACCAGGTTGCGCCGTCCCCTCTGTCCAGAGTGGTTATCGGTTTGTGGAGGACCACCCCTTGTGTTAACATCTTGTGGAGGGCGCCCCATGTGATGATGGAAGGCATGCCATGTATACATGACATGTCCCCATGTGCAGGAAAACCACGTCATGTGGAGAAACTTGTGGAAGGCCGGGTGGAAATCACAGTCACGCCGCATCACCGAGGGGAGCCAGTCAAGACCCGCCCACATGATGACGTGGTAGGGGCCGGTGCTGCCCATTAACAAACCAGGCTGAGACCAACACAAATGTCCTGCTGTGGGATTAGGCAGCAGGAGGGTGTGATCATCTGTCAAGCATATTGACAGTGTTAAGCAGTCTCTGCTGTTGGATGATAGAACAAAGAGTGCTGCCCTATGTAGAACAAGCGATATGTGGAAGTTAGGTACAGTAACCTGTCACAATAGATATACTGAAAGGAGTGTTACTGCATGAGGGGGTAAGGGTGAGGAGCACGGACAAATTATAGTACATTAGTGGACATGAAACCTTTGTTCCTGTTCACTCACTGATCTGTCCAGGGGACTGGTTCCAACCCTGGATGGACATAACGCTGTGCCTATAGGGTGATGATGATCACCCCCAGGCATAAAATAAGGTTATTTATTGCAAGTTTGTTCATGAGTTATCTGACACTATTTCCATATAGAATAGATGATAGGGTTTAAATGAAACAACTATAACTCAACTGCTCATTCAAACCCAGTGGAGACTAGGTTTTTAGATGGAAAATTCACAAAGTTTTGCGTTGGAGGATTTTCTTGTCCCCCTTCTGATAGGAAAAGGGGATCAGCTCAATGCCCATAAAATTCATTCATATGCTCCTCCATACATGTTGGATATTTACATGAGTTGCGAGTGGGGTATCTTTTTTATTCCTGATATCATTCAGGTATTCCATTAACCTTCTCTGGAGCTCACGCAAAGTCTTTCCCACATACTCAAGCCTGTAGTCAAATGTGGCATTGTAGTCCTCTGAACTGGAAATTTATAAAACTATTAATTTAATAAGTTTTGCCCGACACGTTACTACTAGACTCACGTTCCTGTTGGATGGAGCTGCAGGTGATGTAGCCACTGCAGTAAAAGCATCCCATCACCTTGATATACCCATGAAGCCACATAGTCTTTTGGGGAAGGGGGGGGGGCGGTGGCGGTTTAAAGTGGCTGTGTACCAGTTTATCCTTTAAACTGCTCCCCTTACGGTAGGTGATCTGAGGATTGGGGACTATTACCTTGCTGATATCAGGATCCAATTGAAGGACAACCAGTGTTTGGAGATTACTCTCCTAACCTCCTTTGCAGCTCCATCAAAGATACCTATGGGTGTGACCAGTTTCATAATGGGTGGTGTTAAGTCTATGAAGAGTTAAGTAACTGGGTCCAATCACTATGTAGTACTCTTTGAAAGGCCTTCCTGAGGACCCCGTCCAGGTATCCCCTAGCTTTAAATCTCTCTTTGATATCTCCAGGCTCATGTAGGAACTCCTTATTGTTGGAACAGTTCCTTCTTAGGCAAATGTATTGTCCAACTGGGATGCCTTTCCTGAGGGGAGTGGATGATGGCTCTCCCACCTCAGGAGGGAATTGGTGGATGTGGTTTCCAGTGTATTCCCGTGATTAGCTCCCCTCCTGGGCCCCTCCTGATTTTCATGTAAAGAAATGTTAAGAAGACTGTTTATTTTATACGTGAATTTAAGGCCAAGGTTGTTGATGTTGAAGTGCTGCACAAACTCCACAAATTCATGCCTACTCCTGTTCCAGATTATGAATATATCGTCGATATATCTTCTCCATATTCTCTGCATTTTGTTATTGTTTTGAGCAATGCTTTCCCTTTTTATAAACAAAGTCAAAAGTTAAGTCTTAATATGAATACCTTGGGGTTGCTGAATTAAACAGCTCTAACAAAAAAATTTCCCTGGATCATTCAAGTTTTTACTTTTGTAAAGGATAGTTGCTAACTGTTCCGAATTTGTAGGGACTGCATCACAAGGGGTAGGAATAAGTGCACGCCCTAGTTTTCAACCCACACCTGTACCTACCTACTTGGACGATCCGCCCTAAATGGATGACAGTCCATAAGCTGCTAAGTGCACAGGACCTGGGAGGGTAGTAAGACAGTACCAAGACAGAACCAGGAGAAGCAACGAGAACCAATGCCAAACCAGAAACAATCTGAAGTAAAAACCCAGAGAGAAATAGAAGACCAAACTCAAGACAAACACAGAGTCAATACCAAGCTGTACTCAGATACCAGGACAAACAACAGGTGGCAACACCCGAAACAGCTGTCTGTGGATGGATAACTGGTTTCCCCGTCACATTCTTAAAGCTTGTAAAAGAGAAGACATAGGGGCCACTTAATATGGTGGATTTGGTGATTTCTGTAATGGAGACACCCCTTTGCTCAGGTTTCCTTCCTTTGAGGGATATCTGGCTTTCACTGTGTTGTAAACCCAATACTGGGGCTCCACATTTATTTTGTCAGATACCAGGAGGATAGAACAGGGACTAAGTCAGAAATCAAAAGCGAAGTCAGAAACAATCAAGGGTCAGAAGTTCAGTTTTCCAAAAACATACAAGGTAGCGAGTGTTGCAGGAGTACTAATCACATGCAACTGGGCAGCCTATTTAAATATGTTGCTAATAGCAACATGGGACACTAGTGCAATTTGCCACTTTAGTGATGTTAGTGTGCTGGCGTCAAACCCGATGCCCCCTCAGTGACGTCAGAGATTGTTTGGCCTAGCATCCCTGCATGCTGCCACTCCCAGCATTACTGCCTTCAGGACTGCTGCACAGGGAACGTGCCCTTTGTGGGAATGCAGACCGGAAAGTACATTACAGATTGACCCTTATTTTCAGAGACAGTTCCAGCAATCTTGGGCTGTCCTGGGCCAAAAACAGATGGTGCTAACGTAAATCCTACCCATAAGTGTGTGTTCCCTGGTGGGTTTGGGGCATTTATGGGGTCTGACTTAGATGCCCCAAATTTATGTATGATGTATTTATGTATGATGTAAATTACTAAAGGTACTTTCACATTTGCGGCATAGCTATCCGGCAGGCTGTTCCGGCGGGTGAACAGCCTGCCGGATCCGCCATGCCGCAAGTACCCGTGCACCGCCATGCCGCTTCGTCCCCATTGAATATAATGGGGCGAAGGGCAGAGCTACGGCGCAGCACGGCAGTGCATGGCCGGAGATTGCCGGACTAAAAGTACTGCAGGTCCAACTTTTTAGTCCAGCGATCACTGCCGTGCACTGCTGTGCTGCGCCTTAGCTCCGCCCCTGCTCTATTATAGTTAATCGGGACGGAGCAGCAGCACGGCAGCACACAGGTACTTGAGGCATGGCGGATAGCTATGCCGCAAATGTGAAAGTACCCTAAGGGTACTTTCACACTTGCGACAGTGTGATCCGGCAAGCAGGTCTGAAAAATGCCTAATCAGTCAGAAAAATGCATTGCAATACCAGATCAGTTTTTCCGGTGTTATCAGGCAAAAAGGATCCGGTATTTATTTTTTTCACATTTTTAAAGGTCTGCACATGCGCAGACCAGAATGCCGGATCCGTCATTGCGGTATTTTTAATGCCGGATCCGGCACTAATACATTTTGATGTAAATTAATGCTGGATCTGACATTCCGGCAACTGGTCAGGCATTTTGGACAGAGATAATACCGCAGCATGCTATGTCTGAACTGAAGGCATCCTGAACGAATTTCTCTCCATTCAGAATGCATTGGGATAAAACTGATCAGTTCTTTTCTAGTATTGAGCCCTTAGGACGGAACTAAATGCCGGAAAAGAAAATGCAAGTGTGAAAGTACCCTAAGACGATTAGAAATCAAGTACTATCGACAATTCTTTATAGCCATGTTCTAACATACATGGCATGGTATTGATGGCTTTTATATCGGTTTATTAATATACACAGACTGTCTTTTCCTTCTCTCCATCCTATTAAGAGAAAATGTACATAAAACCAAGCAAATAATTATTTTACACAAAGCAAATACAGAAAAGTACCCACTATTTTTGTAATGAATGTGCCTGACCAGTTCAGGAAAATCACTTTTGTCCTTGTGGCGTGTCTTATTTTTGACACTGGATACTATGGGAACTGTTGCCATGGAAATCTTACCCACATGACTGCTTTAATAGTTTACTCTTAGTCTTTGACAGAAGACATTATTGAATGAATACCTCTTACATTTCTTAATTTACTCCAACAAAGAGTTTGAGTTTTCACTGCCAGTTGCAGTTCTGAAGAAATGCTGTTTTTGTGACCAGTGTGTGTTATTCAAAAAGAAAGAAAGCCCCACTTAATTCCAGTATTCAGCGTCTAGAGAGCACTAAATACAGATTTTTCCTAGCAACCGCCAATTGCCGATAGCATAGGAGCTGCCGTTCAGACACAGATTTCGTACAAAAGGAAACTGAACTGCCTAATAAACTATATTATAAATGTTAATACAATTACCCGCCCTACAAAAAAAAAAAAAAAAAAGACAATTACATATTAAATGGAATCATCCTGGGGATGTTTTACCCTGGTTAATATGTAATAATAGATTACTCTGATAAGGTAAATGGTAAAGTCAAAGTGCCTCTGATTTTGGCTTCAGTATTTATTAAGGGACTCAGAGCCATGTTTGTTTTAGCTGCTTAAAGTGTCACTGAACTTTGAAAAAACACCTGATATGTCATAGCGGCCTATCAAAGGTTTTGATCGGTGAGGGTCTGAATGCTGAGACCCCCATCGATCACTAGTAAGAGGAGAAGTGCTCCCATAAGGGCAGCACGGTGGCTCGGTGGTTAGCACTGGTAGTGTGCAGTGCTGTGGTTCTAGGTTCAAATCTGACCAAGGACAACATCTACATGGAGTTTATATGTTCTCCCTGTGTTTGTGTGGGTTTCCTCTGGGTACTCCAGTTTCCTCCCACACTCCAAAGACATACTGATAGGGAACTTAGATTATGAGCCCTATTGGGGACAGTTGGATGCTAATGTCTATAAAGCGCTGAGGAATATAGTAGCGCTATATAAGTGCATACAAGGAGAACTCTGTGTGAGTACTTCTCTCTCCTTGTTCTAGTCATCAGTGAGGTTCTCAGCACTCTAAACCATACCAATCAGGGGCGGAACTAGAAAAGGCTGAGCCCCATAGCAAATTTTATTTTACAGTATGTAAAATTACTACTGTGCCCCCACACAGTAGGTATGCTCCCTGAATGCACCCTTAGTACACATTAATCACTTTCTATTACTTTTTTTTTTTTTTTGTGATGGAGGGCAATGTACCAAAAAAATGAAAATTGTCCATTTAGATTTTTTTCCATTATGGCTTTCACTACTCATGAGAAATAGTTTTATGCTTTCACAGTTCACCTTCGGACCAATAAAGTTTATTTTTTAATTTATTTTGATATGAAACATTGGGAAAGAGTGTGATTTGAATGTTTAATATATTTGTGTTTTTATTTTTAAAAACATTATTTCCTGTACTTTTTAGTCCTTGAATATGCGATCTCCTGATCTCTTGTGCTATAGACTGATTTTGACAGGCTTCTTTTTTCGACTATTATCTTAGGCATGACTTAACAGGGGGCTCACTATAACAGATCTGGGGGCCTTTATAAGGCAAAAGACTGCCATAGCAACCTATTAAAGCCTCAGATGCTGTGGTTGCAATTGACTGTGGCATCTGAGGTGTTAAATGACAGGGATTGGAGAGATGATGAAATGCTTACATCACATAACTATAATGCCCAGTTCAGAGCAGAGATTATTCCTAATAAAGAAAAATTAGTTTGAAGCAATTATAATGTTTCTATGAATGAATGTCAGTTTGAGGCACAGCCAAAAGAATTTGTTATACAACACAGTTTTTAGGTTGACTTCATCCTGGAAATAAGAACACATTTTGTTTGTAACTGAAGACATAACACAAACCTACAAAAATAAATAGTGGTAAATACAGGTGTGAGCTACAGTTGCAAGAAAAGTATGTGAGCCCTTTGGAATAATATGGATTTCTGCACAAATTGGTCATAAAATGTGATCTGATCTTCATCTAAGTCACAACAATAGACAATCACAGTCTGCTTAACCTAATAACACCTAATAATTAAATGTTACCATGTTTTTATTGAGCACACCATGTAAACATTCACAGGGCAGGTAGAAAAGTATGTGAACCCTTGAATTTAATAACTGGTTGCACCTCCTTAGGCAGCAAAAACTTCAACCCAAACGTTTCCTGTAGTTGCAGATCAGACGTGCACAACGGTCAGGAGTAATTCTTGACCATTCCTCTTTACAGAACTGTTTCAGTTCAGCAATATTCTTGGGATGTCTGGTGTGAAGCGCTTTCTTGAGGTCATGCCACAGCATCTCAATTGGGTTGAGGTCAGGACTCTGAATGGGCCACTCCAGAAGGCGTATTTTCTTCTGTGTAAGCCATCCTGTTGTTGATTGTCCTGTTGCAACACCCATCTTCTGTTGAGCTTCAGCTGGTGGACAGATGGCCTTAAGTTCTCCTGCAAAATGTCTTGATAAACTTGGGAATTCATTTTTCCTTCGATGATAGCATTCCGTCCAGGCCCTGACACAGCAAAGCAGCCCCAAACCATGATGCCCCCACCACCATACTTCACAGTTAGGATGAGGTTTTGATGTTGGTGTGCTGTGCCTCTTTTTCTCCACACATAGTGTTGTGTGTTTCTTCCAAACAACTCAACTTTGGTTTCACCTGTCCACAGAATATTTTGCCAGTACTGCTATGGAACATACAGGTGCTCTTTTGCAAACTGTAAACATGCAGCAATGTTTTTTTTTGGACAGCAGTGGCTTCCTCTGTGGTATCCTCCTATGAAATCCATTCTTGGTTAGTGTTTTACGTATTGCAGATTCGCTAACAGGGATTTTAGCATATCCCAGAGACTTTTGTAAGTCTTTAGCTGACACTCTAGGTTCTTCTTCATCTCATTGAGCAGTCTGCGCTGTGCTCTTGCAGTCATCTTTACAGGACGGCCACTCCTAGGGAGAGTAGCAGCAGTGCTGAACTTTCTCCATTTATAGACAATTTGTCTTACTGTGGACTGATGAACAACAAGGCTTTTGGAGATACTTTTATAACCCTTTCCAGCTTTATGCAAGTCAACAATTCTTAATCGTAGGTTTTATGAGAGCTATTTTGTGCGAGGCATCATTCATATCAGGCAATGCTTCTTGGGAAAAGCAAACCCAGAACTGGTGTGCGTTTGTTATTGGGCAGGGCAGCTGTAACCAACACCTCCAATCTCATCTCATCTCACTGATTGGATTCCAGTTAGCTGACACCTCACTCCAATCAGCTCTTGGAGATGTCATTAGTCTAGGGGTTCACTTACTTTTTCCACCTGAACTGTGAATGTTTACATGGTGTGTTCAATAAAAACACGGTAACATTTAATTCTTTGTGTGTTATTAGTTTAAGCAGACTGTGATTGTCTATTGTTGTGACTTAGATGAAGATCAGATCACATTTTATGACCAATTTGTGCAGAAATCCATATAATTCCAACGGGTTCACATACTTTTTCTTGCAACTGTATATAGTTAGCAGCCATTATTGTTATAAGTGGAGTCAATAAGTGCACAGGGTTGTTAAGTCATGAAAATATGTCTAGAATTGATACAGTGATGCACTTTAGACTAAATGGCAGATAGCTTGCCATAGAAAACACTTAAAGCGTACCTAACCTTTCAACAAACTCTGCTTTAATCAATAGTACAGTGTTGCATATGAGGAATAACACTATTTCTTGCCACTATATCACTTGTATTTAGCATTTTTTGTAGATGCTAAACATCTAGTTTTCATATATGGTGGGTGGAGACTAGCTGCCATCCACTGCACACAGAATGTAGAGGAGAATCACCTTCCTAAGCTTCTCTTACTCACTCAGAAGTATGCCCCAGGATCATGAAGGACATTACCGAGGTACTGAGTACAGACCTATGTTGGTTGTAGATTTAGCACTTGCTCTAAGATATAAGCTCCTATGAAGCTGAGCAGTCTCTTTAGTGTCTCTCTGTGAGTCCCATATCATTCAAGTTGCTGTTCACTCCTCCCCTCTCCATAAACCAGTATTGACATGTGTAATGTGATCCTCCTGTGGAGCCATCTGTCTCTGACTGTAATCTTTTCAAAGTAAAAAGCAGTTAGAAGTAAATAGCTGATAAGCTTTGAGAGACACTTGACAGGCACTTATCATTGATAAAACATATTACAAAGTTTCTTGTGGTCTCTTGTACTATTGATTTTTTTGATGTCATGTTAAAGTACACTGACTCTTAAAAATTATAATGAGAAACATTCAATCTATGAATAGATGTACAAATGTATACAGTAGAGCACATGGTGAGACCTTTTTTTTAAAGATAACCTGTCACTAAAAAGCAGTGCAATCTGCAGGCAGCATGTTATAAAGCAAAATAATCTGAGCATATTGAATTATAATTTTGTGGGAAAAGATTTAGTAAAACTTGTCAGTTACACATTTACATCTCTGCTCTTTCTATACTTAACTACACTTACATGTACAACTATCAGTGACTGATATATATATATACTGGCATATATTACATCTATATCCACAGAGCCCGCCCCTTTAACAGTGACTTTCACAGTACCCCACTGCCTTAACAGTGACCTTCACAGCGGCCCGCCCCTAATAGTGACATCCACAGTGCCCTGCCCCCTTAACAGTAACCTCCACAGTGCTTGCCCCTTTAACATTGACTTCCACAGTACCCAACTGCCTTAACAGTAGCCTCCACAACAGCCCGCCCCCTTAACAGTGACTTCCACAGTGCCCTGACCCCTTAACAGTAACCTCCAGAGCACCGCCCATTTACAGTGACTTCCAAAGTGCCCTGTCTCCTTAACAGTAATCTCCACAACACCCGCCCCTTTAACAGTGACTTCCAAAGTACTCCGCTGCCTTAACAGTGACCCCACAGCGACTGCCCCTTAAATAGTGACCTTCACAGTCCCCTGCCCCCTTAACAGTAATCTCCACAGTGCCCACCCCCTTAACAGTGACGTCCACAGTGCCCTGTCTACTTAACAGTGACCTCCACAGTGCCCTGTCCCCTTAACAGTAACCTCCACAGTACCCGCCCCTTTAACAGTGACTTCCACAATACCCCATTGCCTTAACAGTAACCTCCACAGCAGCCCGCCCCCTTAACAGTGACTTCCACAGTGCCCTGCTCCTTTAACAGTAACCTCCAGAGCAACCGCCACTTTAGCAGTGACTTCCACAGTACCCCACTGCCTTTACAGTGACTTCCAAAGTGCCCTGCCCCCTTAAAAGTAATCTCCACAGCACCCACCCCTTTAACATCGACTTCCACAGTACCCCGCTGCCTTAGCAGTGACCTCCACAGCAGCTCGCCCCTTTATCAGTGACCTAAACAGTCCCATGCGCTACATAACAGTGACCTCCACAGTGCCCTGCCCCTTTAACAGTGACATCCACAGTTTCCTGCCCCCTTAACAGTGACCTCCACAGCTCTTTAAAGGTTACCTACAGCAGCAAAGAAAATTGGCTGGATTGTTATGGAAACCTGGTGTAAAACTGTGTATGTCAAGACAGCTTTTATTGGCTGATAAGAGTCATGTGACCTTGTGTCTGGCTGTTGGGATATGAGTGAAAGACCTGTGGGCTTCTATTGGCTAATGTAGGTCATGTGATGGTGCAATATTTGCATTTTTTTAATATATATATATCTCAGGAACAGTATGTTCTAGACAGCTGAGACCTGGCCTAAAACTGATTCAGATTCGGTGCAGAATGGTCCAGTGGTTTGGTCGTGCATAAAGAACAGACAAACAGAAACTAATTTCTATACATATCAGAGATATATTCACTTAAACAGAGAATGCTATCAATCATCTAACCTGTGTACAACTATTAGTGACTAAAGTAGAAAAATCCACAGCACTCTTCAGTTTTAGGTGAAAAAAACGGTTACTTTATTAGCAGCATAAAGATAGCAACGTTTCGACCATCTCTGGTCTTTATCAAGCTATGAAATGACAATGTGGGTCAGTGGGTGTGTCCCTTGTCGGGTGTGTGGACGTTATATCACATGATCTAAATCTTAAATATGCAGTGACTAATTACACCATCTATACATTATCTATACTTATTATTGCATAAGACTTACTGGTGAAGGAGGGTTTAATGTGAAAACGAGCACTGCATTTGGGAGTGAATTCGCTCCAAAATCCAGCGTATTCTATGCCCACATGCGCATTCGCCGAGTCCCCACATCCACAGGGGGAGGGATCCTAAGGCGGCCAATAGAAAAAGGATGCAGATGAACTGCAATGGGACCCAATGTGGCCCCGGCCTACGCCAATATCTACATGGTGCACTTTGAAGATCTACACATATATCCATCCAGCTTCTTCCAACTTGTGAGAGGCTGGATGAGATATATAGATGATATCTTCTTCATCTGGACAGGAACAGCATCTCAATTGCAGGAGTTCAACGACTATCTCAATGGGATTCATCAGGAATTGCAGTTCACAAAGGTACACTCAGCTGATCAGCTACAGTTCCTGGACGTACTAGTCTACACGGAAAACGACTCCTTACACACCGACCTTTTTCGGAAGGCAACAGATAGAAACAACCTTTTGCACTTTAATAGTGCACACACACGCGGGATTGTAAAATCACTCCCATATAGCCAATTCCTACGGGTCAGGAGGATAGTGAGTAAAGAACAAAGCATACAAACTCGACTCAGACGAAATTACACAGAAATTTACGGAAAGAGGATACCCCCTGAATTGATAAAAACACGAGGACAAAGTACTGAACATGACTAGACAAGGACTGATTGAAAAATGAAACATAAAAACAGCTCCAAAAATCCCCTTTGTGTCTACATATACCCTCTCAGAAATAAGGTCTCAATAATCATCAAAAACCTGGAAACTTCTGACCCAAGCTTTTCCAGAAATCCCTGAGTTTCTAAATCCCGACTATTTTCATATAAAAGGGGCAACTTATCTACTGAGATAGACTGGTACATGCAGACTCATACACCCTACAGCAATGAAGGAATAAAAGAATGGGCAGCTTCCCAAGTCTAGGATGTTGCCATTGCAACAGCATGATGAAGGGCAATACATTTGTACACACCCGGTCAGGTGCCAGATACCAGATTAAACAACTCTATACATGTAACTCCTCAAACGTTATCTACATTTTACAATGCCCATGTGAGACAACACAGGAGATTAAAAGAGACTCACCCAACACAAGTCAAAAATTCGCCAAACTTGCCCTAGAATTACCAGTTCCGGAACATTTCGCCAAATTTGGGCATATCTCACAACTGAGATTCCAGGTCATTGATGGGATTCAACAACTCCGAAGGGAGGGGACCGAGAGACTCTCCTCAAAAAACTGGAACTTAAATGGATCCACAAACTGGATACGTTGAACCGAAAGGACTTAATAGAGACTTTAACCTTAGTATCTTCCTGCACAAATTTTTTCCCCATGTTACGCCTCCATTCTCACCCTAGTGTGCGACTTAAGATTTTAACACAAGTAGAGTGCCCAACAATAGATTATTGTTGTGTTTTGTTTATAATCACAATTGTCACTTTTCCGCACTATAGGGGGTTCTCCATGTGAAGCCACGCATTATTTCCCCACCTTACCCGACGACTTCTCCAAATGCGCCTACACAGACTCCGTCTCGGCCAAGACCTCTATTACTTCTACTATAAATCTCCAGCAATTCCACATGAACCACAGGGGTAAGTCTGATATAGAAATGGCCTGTAATAATAATAAGGATGAATGCTAAAAGTATGACAATTTCTGTCCCTGACTGCCATTAAGTAAGGGGTCTGAAACCGGCTAAGCTTCCTAAATCCGTCGTACGAGCACAGGGGAATATATAAGGGTATTAGCCTTTGTCCTCCTCTCTCAAAGGGTTCGATCCTCTCAGACCGTCTCCTCTGTAAGATTAAACAACCGGCATATAGTGAAGTACCCTCTTAGTAGTTGGTAAAATGGTTTTATTCTACTCACAAACACAGGTAGTTTTCAGGCATATCACAAAGATAAAATACATCAGGTTCCTGGTTCTCACTCAGGTTCAGGTTCCGGGTTTCGCTCTCTGGCTTCCTCAGGGCGATCACTGCGCATGTCCATAGCATGGCCTCTTTAAATAGCCCAGTTCCCCATTCCCGAACTCTAGGGAGTCATTACCCAATCAACATATATTAAACAACACTCATATACTTTCATATAAAATTACAAAACTTGATCAGGGGACTGGTTCATCGCTTAAGATCATATTTATCTGTCATTCATCCAAAGTATCCCACCAAATTAGTTACATAGTAAAACATTTTAGCTTGTCAACTTATGCATCCGCCTCACGTCACCGCAATCTTATAACATGCATAGGTCTCATTAATGCACCTTTATTATTTCTTTCCTCCGGACAGTAGTTAATATCCTACTTCTGTTTTTCACTTGTACACTTATCATTCCGCATTACCAAAGGTCTTCTTAGTCTCATACATCACACATAACCCGTAAACCCCTCCAATCTTTTCCACTACTGGTCACGTCATCCCGGAGTTCTTAAAACCGCCTCTTTCTCATTCATAGGCTTGGTGTCACATGATTCAAATATCCAATCACCATCATGTTTTTCAATGGTCCTCAACACAGGGTAAGACTCGTCCGGGGATCTTAAAACCCGCCTCTTTCTTTAAGAAGACCTTTAGTAATGCGGAATGATAAGTGTACAAGTGAAAAACAGAAGTAGGATATTAATACTGTCCGGAGGAAAGAAATAATAAAGTGCATTAATGAGACCTATGCATGTTATAAGATTGCGGTGACGTGAGAGCGGATGCATAAGTTGACAAGCTAAAATGTTTTACTATGTAACTAATTTGGTGGGATACTTTGGATGTATGGCGGATAAATATGATCTTAGCGATGAGAACCAGTCCCCTGATCAAGTTTTGTAATTTTATATGAAAGTATATGAGTGTTGTTTAATATATGTTGATTGGGTAATGACTCCCAGAGTTCGGGAATGGGGAACTGGGCTATTTAAAGGGCCATGCTATGGACATGCGCAGTGATCGCCCTGAGGAAGCCAGAGAGCCCGAAACCTGAGCCTGATCGAGGCAGGAACCTGATGTATTTTATCTTTGTGATATGCCTGAAAACTACCTGTGTTTGTGAGTAGAATAAAACCATTTTTACCAACTACTAAGAGGGTACTTCACTATATGCCGGTCGTTTAATCTTACAGAGGAGACGGTCTGAGGAGGATCGAACCCTTTGAGAGAGGAGGACAAAGGCTAATACCCTTATATATTCACCTGTGCTCCGTACGACGGATTTAGAAGCAGCGCGGTTTCAGACCCCTTACTACATGAATTTTCCAGTGTGAACTACCCACCACACTACATTGGAACCAGCAGCGCAAGTAACTGTCCGTGTTTTTGGGATACAAGACTGACACTTTCCTTTTACCTGACTGCCATTAAGCCAATGAGCGACCAGGGTTATACTGTTATGCTACCTGACCCCTGTTACAGAGTAAACTCACTGAAGACATTTTTTGGTTGACACTGTTCTTGTATGGGGTATGTATGAATGGTGGCTGTGGACCCATGGTCAATTTACTGTTGACCATGTCCCTGTAGGGTCCACAACCTAGCATGAGGACTCATTTTACAGCTGGAATCGCCTAAGCGATTCCAGCCAGGTGAAATCCTCATTTACCTTGGCCAGTTTGATATCACCACCCCGGTCCTCTCGCTAGTTGCTGGGACATATGGCATATATAGTTGCTACTGGAGGGGACGCAGTCCTCACTTACTTCCGGAGATTGCCCCCTTCTCCCTAGCAACAATAGACTTCACCGGCACCTGTGCTCTGGATTGGTGCTGCGAGTGGGAGCGCTCCCATAGTTGGGATCTGCCCTCTGCCTTCGGCAACACCGGACGTCACAGGCGCCCGATTTTTCTATTGGCCGCCTTAGGATCCCTCCCCTGTGGATGTGGGGACTCGGCGCATGCGCATGTGGACATAGTATATGCGGGATTTGGCGCCGAATTCACTCCCAAATGCAGCGCTTCGTTTTCACATGGACCCTCCTTCACCAGTAATTCTTATGCAATAATAAGTATAGATAATGTATAGATGGTGTAATTAGTCACTGCATATTTAAGATTTAGATCATGTGATATAACATCCACACCCCCACTAGGGACACACCCACTGACCCACTACTTAAAGGCACATTTCACATTGTGATTTCATAGCTTGATAAAGACCAAAGATGGTCGAAACATTGCTATCTTTATGCTGCTGTTACTAATAAAGTAACCACTTTTTCACTTAAAACTGAAGAGTGCTGTGGATTTTTCTACTTTTGTTACTTGACGGGACCCCCAGCCAGGATCCCCATCCGCGGCACCATTTCACCATATTATTCTTTATTGACCTTCATCCCCAAGCTGGGACCTGGAGTGCTGCTTACCCTTCCATTTTTGTTCAACTATTAGTGACTGACACTTAAGGTCCATTTACATGGGATGATGAAGAAGCAGGTTGTCGGGAGGAAGTGTTCCTTCCCAACAAACTGCTGATCGCTAGCGGATCTCCTCCAGCTCCTCTATGTATACACACTTACAAAGATAATGCTATCAATCACTGATAACACCTCCCCCGTGTACAAGTATCAGTGGCTGACAGCTATCTATGTATACACACTTACACAGAGAATACCATCAATCACTGATAATATCTCCCTGTGTACAACTATCAGTGACTGACAGCTATCTATGTATACAATACAGAGAATGCTATCAATCACTGATAACACCTCCCTGTGTACAACTATCAGTGACTGACAGCTATCTCTGTATACACACTTACACAGAGAATGCTATCAATCACTGATAACACCTCCCCTGTGTACAAGTATCAGTGGCTGATAGCTATCTATGTATACACACTTACACAGAGAATGCTATCAATCACTGATAACACCTCCCCTGTGTACAACTATCAGTGACTGACAGCTATCTATGTATACACACTTACACAGAGAATACTATCAATCATTGATAACACCTCCCCGTGTACAACTATCAGTGACTGACAGCTATCTATGTATACACACTTACACAGAGAATGCTATCAATCACTGATAACACATCCCCTGTGTACAACTATCAGTGACTGACAGCTATCTATGTATACACACTTACACAGAGAATGCTATTAATTACTGATAAAACCTTTATGTGTACAACTTCCGGGTCCGCACTTCCGTTCCGCAAAAAAATAGAAAATGTCCTATTCTTGTCCGCAATTGAAGTGCTATAATTGAAGCCTTCTTTGTGGGGCCTTAAAGCTACAATATACTCTTCTGTGCATCCATGTATGTGATGAGGGTTTGTATAAGTGTGTCAATGTACAGCATGTGGTGAGCACGTGTATGATTGCATCCATTTATAGGGTGCGCACATGTATGAATGCATCCATGTATGTAGTGAGCACTTATATGAGTGCATCCATTTATGTGGTGAGCATGTGTATGAGTACATCCATGCATGTGGTGAGTGTGGCTATGAGTGTGTCCATGTATGTAGTGTTCATGTTTATGAGTGCATCCATGCATTTGGTGGGCATGTGTATTAGTATATCCATGTATGTGATGAGTATGGGTATGAGTTTGTCCATTGATGTGGTGAGTACATGCATGAGTGTGTCCATGTACTGTATGTGGTGAGACGTTAGACATGATCATTTGCATATATTTTACCCTGTAATCCAGAGAAGTGTTGTCTATCCTACAACAGTCGTCACACATATCAAATGATCTCCATAATAGAAACAGTACCCACCCAGAGGTTTTTGCTAAGGCCTTGCAACTAAAAATGTTGTTCTAGAAAGAGTATATGTAAATCAAATATCTTAATTCCGCTGGCATGAGAAAAGCTGGATAATAATAGCTGGATTATTTTCACACAGCAAATTGGTAGAAACACCTTCCGGAACGTTAAACATGCTTATAATAGCAAACCAAGAAAACAGCTAAGTCAGCCTCACATCTGCAAGTAGTTCTTTCAGGCCAAAAGCCCTTAACCAGAAAAAAAACTGACGAGAGAAAGATTTTAAATTGCACGGCCTTAGGGGGAACCTCTGGACGGGTACTATTATGGAGACCAGAGGACAAACGGCCTCTGGATTTCTGGGTAAAGTATATGCAAATCATCATGTCTAACACCTGCTGATGTCAGATAGGTTTAGGAAAGCTAATTTGAATATCTTTCCCAGAAACCCAGAGGGGCATTGCCTGGTCTACAGTACTGCATACACGTACTCGGCTACTTGGCATAGTAGGGGCATCATCTGGTCTACAGTACTGCACACATGTACTCGGCATACCATGGGCTCTTCATAATGAAAAAGAGTACCCGTTAGACAATGCATATATTGTTGAGAAACATTCTCTATCTCCATCTTATTTTTTTTTTTAGTTTACTACAATTTCTAGGCAGCTTTCTGGAAATATGCTTCAATGTTGGTTCAGTACTCACCATGAAATAATAAACACGGTAGAAAAAAAGCTAAATCCTCTGAGATGCTTTTCTACTTTATGTTTCAGTGGTTATTTAAATTCAATACCACTAGTGCTGACAGATCTGTGGCCTTTTAAAAGAGAGGTAATACAGCAAAAAAATGAATCATAGCTTCTGTTTGTTCAGGAAGAAAATGTAATGGATACAATTTTATAACCACAGATGAAATGTGAGAAATAAGGCAAAGTATTTTAAATGAGATATAGAAACGGTTCTGCCACAAACAGTTTTGTTAATAGCTTTTTTGTGCCAGAATGTGTTTTAGCACCTGATATTATAATAATGGCATGCCCGCCATTTTTTCCGAATAATGTATGTTTCTCTTGTGATGTCATTTTCTCTGCAGAGCTGTATGGGGAGAAAAGGTCTATTGGAGAAAAATACCAAGCAGTGAGGGAAAAAAAAGTCAGAGCCAAAGCATGCTGTGATTTATAAAAATGCCATTAACGCAAAAAAAAATATAAAACATCTGAAGGGTGAAAAAAACACCTCTATAGAAAAATGCCCGTTTGTCCTATGTTTCCCATAGACTTCCTTGCAACATCTGGGAGCTGGCCTTTCTATTGTCTAAAACATGGCAAAAAATGCCTCATGCACACGACTGTAGGTGTTTTGCATGTGAATAGTACAAACAAAGATATGAAACTTTGTAATTAGAGATGAAACTTTGTAATTTTCAATTTATTCAAAATCAGCTTTCTAGAGCACCAAGGGTCTGACCCCGCTGCTCAAGAGAATTCCTCTGCCCTTTGATTGACAGGGGCAGACATTTTACCTGGCCCTGTCAAGTATCAGCACAAGTGCAGTACCTCAGAAGACTACTGCAAAAGGGTTAACTATTACCAGAAGTGTTTATGTAATGTCAACAAATATTAGATTGTCGGCCTATGTCTGCCACTGTCCTGCTGTCCCAGGCAGGCGCAGGCATCACTGTCCATCACGACCATATGCTTTTCACAAAAATGCGGATCCGTTCAGCATGTCCGCAAAAAAACGGATTGCATTCCACATTTTTGCAGACTCATAGATTTCAATGGGGCCACGTCCTGATTTTCACTGACAAGTATAGGACATGTTTTATTTAATGGAAGAAAATAGCCCCATAGAAGTGAATAGGTCCGCATCTAATCCACAAAAAAACGGATCCACATTTTTGCGGACAGCTTACGTCTGTCTGAATGAGCCCTTAGAAAGAGAGTCAGGAAGTGCTATCTTTGTTGTTGCTCATCCATCGCTATTTGGAACGTAAACTCTATGATATAGTTTTGAACTGTGCTATTGCTTCTATATGTACTACTATCATCGATTTAGTAAGGAAAGATCTATTGCAACCAACTGGCCTGGTTATTGACTCGATCTTCTGCCAGCCTCTGCCTCTGAACTTCTGCTTTGCCCCTTGCCAAACACCTAACATTAAGGGCAATCCACCAAACTCCAGGCAGGAGACCCAAAAGGTCCAGGATGTACCAGGGAAGAATTGGTGCGCCTTCCAATAACTGCACGGCTCAAATGGGGCTGAAATGGAAAAAACGCACTTCTGCCAGTTTTATAGATTTTGTTTCCACGGTGTTCACCATGTGGTAAAACTGACCGATACCCTTCATTTTCTGGGTCAGTATGATTACAATAATACCACATTTATAAAGTTTTTTGTGTATTAATGCTGAAAAAAAACATTTTGGAAAAAATTACTTTTTTTTTTTCATTGCCATTTTATGACCATCATAACCTTCTTATAATTATGTCTACAGGTCCCTCTGTATAAGGCTACATGCACATGAACGTTGTTTGTTTCCGTGTCCGTTCCGTATTTTTGTGCTGCCTGCATCAGTATGTCCGTTCTGTAGCCCCGCCAAAAAAATAGAACATGTCCTATTCTTGTCCGTTTTAGGCATTGTTGCAATGGATCCTCAAAAAACTGATGGAATACGGATGTCATCTGTTTTGTTTTTTGTGGATCCGCAATTTGAGGACTGCAAAACACATAGGGTCGTGTGCATGTAGCCTTAGGCTACTTGCACCACGACAGTTGTTTTTTGCTGTCCGCAAATCGGGATCCGCAAAAAACTAAAGGTCCATCAGTTTTTTGGAGGATTCCTTTGTTTTCACAGATCCCTTGTAATAAATGCCTATCCTCGTCCGCAAATGAGAAAAGTGAATTGAAGTGAATGGGTCCGCGCCCGAGCCACAAAATATGCGGCTCGGACGCGGAACAAAACAACGGTCGTGTGCATGAGGCCGAAGGGAAACACGGAAACGGACGCGAACACAAACGGATGAATTGTCAGCATTTTTGTAGCCTAAGGCCTCATGCACACGACCGTATGTTTGGTCCGCGTCCGAGCCACATATTTTGCTGCTCGGGTGCGGACCCATTCACTTCAATGGGGCCGCAAAGACACGGACAGCACTCCGTGTGCTGTCCGCATCCGTTGCTCCGTTCCGTGGCCCCGCCAAAAAAATAGAGCATGTCCTATTCTTGTCCGCTTTGTGGACAAGAATAAAAATTTCTATAATGGGCCGTCCGGTACGTTCCGCAAATTGCAGAAGACACACGGTGCGGCTTCGCGAAACACACACGGATCGTGATGCATGTAGCCTAAGAGCTAATTTTTGCAGGATAATCTGTAGTTTTTATTGATACCATTTTCAGGTGTATTTTTGATCGCTTTTTATTCATTTATTGTGGGGGGGGGGGGTGAAACGGCAATAAAGGCAAATAAGCCATACGTCATTTGCCATATGGGAAAAATATTTTTTTATATTTAAATAGTACAGGAGTTTACAGATGTGGCAATGCCTATTACGTTTTCTATTTTTATTTTTTATTTTGGAAAAGGGTGCGTTACAATTTATATATATATTTTTTAAACTTTTTCTAGGCCCCCAAGGAGACCCCAACATGCAATAATTAGATTGACATTGTACAATCAGTATGCAGCATGGTGGCTCAGTGGTTAGTACTGTTGCCTTGTAGTGCTGGGGTCCTAGGTTCAAATCTGATCAAGGACAACCTTCTCGCAAGGAAAAATGCTTTCCCTGTGTTTGCATGGGTTTCCTCCATATGCTGATAGGAAACTTAGATTGAAACCCGTTGGGGACAGCTTGATGCTAATGTCTGTAAGGTGCTGCAGAATATGTAAGTGCGTAAAATAAATAAAAATATTCCAGTGCAGTGACATCACTGCCGCCTGCATTGAAATATATCAGTAATAGGCCTAGAACAGACATGCTCAACCTGCGGCCCTCCAGCTGTTTCAAGACTACAACTCCCAGCATTCTCAGACAGCCTACAGCTATCAACCTACAGCAGGGCATTGTGGGAGTCGTAGTTTTACAACAGCTGGAGGGCCGCAGGTTGAGCATCACTGGCCTATAAGCTTTGTACAGGCTCGGGTCTATTACTGCTAAGAAATGTCTTCCCTGATCTCAGTGGGTAAAACTATATATATATATAAACCATCCTGCACGATATGATATTAAATGTGCAGATGTATATGGCTACATTTACAAAATCACAGAAAATAATGAACTATAATAGTAGATGCAAGCATAACATATGGACTAAGCCCTCATTCTATTGATAAAATTTGAGACAGTTGGTCAATATCAATACATTTTGATATTAATATATATAAAGTTTTTTTCTGTGATTTTTTGACTTGTCTTGAAGGAGTGACACCTTCATGTTTGAATACGCTCCTATACTGGGAGTGATATACAGGTCCCTTTTGCCCCACCTATCTAATAGGTGACCTTGATTAAGGTGGTACATATAGGTGTGTGTGTCTCTCCTCCCACCGGTTGCTGATGCACATGGAGGTAACAAGGGCAGCACACCATATGTGTGGGGACTGTGCTCCTGAAAAATGCCCAACAGCATGAATAGGTTAGCATAGGAACCCGCCTGAACTGAGACCACCTTGTCATCTGGTAGGTGGGCTTAGATATATTTTGATCAAAATGTATTGACCAAGTGTCTCAGATTTTATCAATAGAGTAAGGGTGAAGGCATCTAAAGGCTTAAATATCTGCAATGGATGTGGCAGCCGGTGGCTATGACCCAGTCCGGGTGCCATCTTTAAAGACCCAACATCAGTCATATATGTAAGGTGTCGGGAAGGGGTTAATATATGTTTGTTTTCAACTCTAAATTCTAAAAAAATTATGTTTTGGTGACCAGAGATAACAAGGAGTAATAGTTTGCCTCAAACGACACAATTAAACGTTTAAACCAGACTGGCATGGATTTATTACTACAGAAGTACACTCTTTAGCATTCAAATTGCTGCACCAAAAGGACAAGCTGTCAAATCACAGACGTAGCAGGTGTAATTAGGATCTGCAAATATTCAAGCTCCAATCTGTGGCATGTGGGAAGGGCATAAAAGCCAGATTGAAAGCAAAGTTTTTAGCCATTTCAAAAATGGGATCAAGTCATGTGGAAAGATTGTACGATGCATCCTGTTCATCGATATGCCAGTTATCGCCATGTGTTGCAAACTGAGAGGGGTGAGTTTTCGAACGGAAAGACCTTGGTTGATTGCTTCAGCAGATTGTGCTGCTCCTAGGCTGAAATATCTGCACTGTTCAAAGTTGCATGTCCTGGTGGTAGGGAGAACAATGACAAACTGGAATGACAGCCAAAGGTGCACAGAGGTGAACATCTGCACAGATGGATTGTCGGATTAGATGACTGGTCCGTAGTGATCCATTTTGTACTGCAAGTGGATGTCACATCCCAAGCCCAGGGTGGCAAACAATGTCTACAAAAACAGGTGTTTGCATGACATTGGGCTACAAGCCAGATGTCCAGCTACAGGTGTTCCATTGACCTCACTGCTTTCAAAGCCTATCAAGATGCACTGCAAGATGGGAATGGAGGCTGGAATGGAGCTTTATCCTCTTCAGTGATGTCCTGTTTTAGCCAGAGATTGGTCTGGAGACCATGTGGGCAACACCATGAAGAGGCCTTCACAAGAGATTGTCACACTGGCCCTACCCCTGGGATTATGGTGTTGTGTGATGTACAGTAGCCGGACCCTCTAGTTTTCATTTCAGGTACAGTAACAGCTCAGCTTTACATTGATTTGGTTGTGGAACCAGTGGTACGGCCATTGTTTCAAAGCTTTCCAAGAGCCGTTTTGAACAGGACAAAGCCAGGGCACTTATTGCTTGTGCTACTTTGAGCAGCCTGGGTGGCCTGCAGCATCTCCGGACTCCAGTTTAGCATATCTGGGAAATCATTGATTGGCATTTACAAAGGGTGCTGTCAGCAGCGGATCTTGATAATTTGCGTGCCCTAGAGCATTCTGCATGGCAGAACATTCCTCACTGATAGCATTCCAAGGCATGGTTGTTTGTGTTTTCCTGCATATGGAGCTCATATTCGATACATTTTGTTTCCATTGTTTTAATCATTTACATATCATTAACATGTTTATCGATCCTTTGATTTTCATAATTCCATCACTTTGCCTTCCTGGGGTTGCAGTTTCAATGTTGTGCAGTCTAGTTTTGATGTTGATGTAACTCAAAAATCCTGATTATGTATATACAGGTATCTCGGCAAAAAAAGAAAGGTATGATAATTAGGACAAAAACATACTTTTATGTGTGTTTAAAGTAAAAGTTGATAGCATATTTCCCTCATCACCATAAATTTACATCAATGGAATCAAAAAGTTCCTGGTTACAGGTAGATTTAACTGGTGTAAAGTAGAGATTAATGTATCGATTATAACAAATTGAGTCATGTCATTACCCAAAGTTCTTCACCTGTGAAGGACTGTTCCCATAGGTAAAGAAGCCCAAAGAATCTCTGCTTCCACTACTGGAGCAGCGACTGCGCAAGCGCTTCTGCACATCTGGGTAGTGGCACATGAACAGTTGCTGCTTCTGATGTGGAAGCAGAGACTCTGCACTTGTGCATTTACTCAGAACTGCGGCGCAGACGCAACATTGTCAGGGTCGGGAAAGATGTCTGGCAGGTGGGAACTTCTTCACCTTTGGGGACAGCCCCACACAGGTGAAGAACTCTTGCTAATGTGATGAATCGCTTCATTAGAATCAATTTGCTCATCCCTAGTGAAAAGTATGCATATGTTCCCCTTGAAACTAAATCCCTGCCCCAAGAATGAAAAGATAGACTATGATTTTGGTCCTATGGTCTTTCCTGTAGAACTCAAATAAAATGATGGGTATTTTGGCTAAAACCTGTTGCAGTTGTGCAATCATAATGGAGGTATTACTCTTCTTGCCTATATATTTTCTCCTGCTGCTGAGCAGTGGACTTTTGTCTTTGGAAGGCAATATGATGCCTATTCCACCATATGTTGATTTTATACTTTTCTGAAAGACTATTGACCATAATCATGTTAAGCTGCAATAGCAATGCAAGTTGTTACCCTAGTGGAGTCCATCAAAAACATAATTTATGGGCTTACGCACAAGATCATGATTGGCCCTGGAAACACGGTTTGTGTGTCGGCCACATCTCCCGAGCTGACTGTGGCTCCGCTGACCCGAACTGACTGTATCATAGTAATTTATGATACAGTGAGTCTCTATCTTCTCACAGGGCTATTGCAGTATACTCACATCATCTTGTGAGTGCGCTGCAATAGCCCTGCAATCAGAAATGAACTGACTGTATCATAAATTACTATGATCCAGGTCAGGGGAGCCGCAGTAAGCTTTGGAGATGTTGCCGACACACGGACCATGTTTCCCAGGCCGACCAAGGTCATGTGAATCAGCCCCAAACCTGAGTGTTGTTGGTCATTTTGTCCAGCCTTTAGCCATTATTATTTTTTCATTTTAACAGGTTTTACTTAATCTTGGCTGTGTCTGCGTGTTCCTGCTTGGCCCATCGTTGTTGGTTCAGTTTAACTTTCTTTCTTATTTCTTTGGTCTCTTACCTGTCTTTTTGTCTACATAATGAAGTGGATGTGGATCTGCTGTGTCATTTGAACAGATTTGACTTGAGTCTACTCCTAATGGCGTTGTATGAGTAGCCTCCCTGGTCTTCACCCTTTAACCTATTGTAAGAGGTCTGGACTCTGCTGTAGGGGGACTACCTCTTTGATTCTCAGTTTAATTGACTGCTGTGGCATGAAGGTCAAAAGACACTGGTGCAGACCACCAAGGAATCAGGAAAACCATAATCAGGGACAGGCCAAGGTCTGGCCAGGTAGAGTACGTGCAATATGATAAACTGTCCAAGGTCATGATGGTGGTTTAGAGTCGGTACTAAAGGCAGGCAGGGGTTAGGTCAGAATGGGAAGGTTCAATTCCAGAAGTCAGGCCAAAGTTGGTACACAGCATAGGCAACAATCTCATGGCACGCTTGCAGGAAGTGCCCTGGTGTAGCTCAGCCACTGGCTGGGGAAGATTAGGATGCACAAGCTGGCTGTACAGAGTGCACGCACCCTGCAGGCATTGCTGGCAGGAGGCAGGCCTCAGCCTCCATAGGAGGACAGCGTTACTCAGAGGGCCAGGACCACTGTGAACCGAGAGAGGGACACCGGCAGGACTAGAGTTAGCAAGGCGGCACAGTGCCCACCAGCAGGAGAAAAAAAGTGATGGACATGGACCGTTGCCATAATAGTCTACTTCTAAGCACCACATACTACGCCTCTGGCTTGACATTGATGTCCCTATAACTGTGTCGATTGTCTGCAGCTATCACCATAACACAGTCCAGGAAATACCTTTAGCATAGTCCAAAAAAGTAAAAGCCATTATACCATGGATATAAGGATGGTTGCAAGCTGCCCGACATGTTGTGCCCAAAGCTTCAGACGTGTAAATCGGGTACTAACCTGGACGAAGGCTGTTCAGACACAATAGAGAGAGTTATATGACACTCTAGTTACTGCTATTTGTCAGCAGTGCCATGTATTGTGCTACTCTATGAATATATTTAAACAGTGTTTCTTGATGTAGTTGGCATATAAATTGCTTTTCAACTCAGAGGGGGATTTATCAAACTGGTGTAAAGTAGAACTGGGTTAGTTGCCCATAGCAACCAATCAGATTCCACCTTTCATTTTCCAAAGGAGCTGTGAAAATGAAAGGTGGAATCTGACTGGTTGCTATGGGCAACTAAGCCAGTTCTACTCTACACCAGTGTGTATATTTTTTTTCTGAATGAGTTAGGGTCTGTTCACAAATGTTTGTCCTAAGTTTAACATATATTTTGGGGAGAAAAGGACACAAAAGCGTAATAGACTATGCTTATCTATCCAGCAGAGTTCCTTTAACCAATGTGCCCTGTGTAAACCTGGTCTAAAAGGTTTTTAATAATAGGCTTATGTGCCATGCTTTATAGACATTTCATAGAATGTATGTCTGGTCAACTCTGCTCTAAAATCAAAAAGGAATTATAGAATCCTACGCATAAAATTTTTGTAGAACCCATAATTTGATTTTCATAAACTGTCATAAAGTTGGTGGTTGTATGTAGCCAAAATACAGTCGTGTGCATTTAGCGACAAAAGTAGTCAGTGGTAAAA
Organism: Bufotes viridis; assembly: GCA_033119425.1. Classification (NCBI taxonomy): domain Eukaryota; kingdom Metazoa; phylum Chordata; class Amphibia; order Anura; family Bufonidae; genus Bufotes; species Bufotes viridis. Next base: position 107,101 of record JAKVIS010000122.1, on the reverse strand, counting down.
ATAAAAGATCTTACACTTCACAATTCGTTTAGTCTTTCTAATAAATTACTATTATGAAATAAACCAAAAATATTTTTAATATGCTTTGGTGCTCATTAAGAATTAACAATAAAATAGTTTTAGATAGATATATGTAGATAGATGCACACATGGATGCATAGACCGATTACAAGACAGAAATAGATAGATTGATAGATAGATAGATATTCACAAAGAAGTTCCGCAGCATTCCAGTAAGAGTTGGTGGAAAAAGGAGATTTATTAATCCATTTGCAAAAAAACACAACATTTCAGTCCTATCATAGGACCTTTCTCAAGCATGATAACATAACAATGGCAAGTGTAGATATAAAAACTAGGATGAGCGAATCGACTTCGGATGAAACATTCAAAGTCAATTTGCATGAAACTTCATTTCAATGCTGTACGGAGCGAGCACGAGAAATGTTTTTTTTTTTTACAGTAGAAATCAATTCATGAAGCTATAATGAGTAGTCTCGCGAGACTTCGCAAGTAATAACTTCGGATCATCGGAGCTAATACATTCTAATACTGTGCAGAGCGCCGCTCCGGACAGTATTGAAACAAAGTTTTATGTTTTTATGTTCCATCCGAAGTCGTTTCGCTCATCCCTAAGAAATACATAAGGGTGCACAGCGATTGGTCAAACAATAACTAATAATTGAACAATGTAAAACAACATTAGAAAAGTTCATGTGCAATTAATAATATATCTAAAACACATCAAAGTGACATCAATTGCTCAAATATAAATAAAAAGTGCAGATATATGAAATAAAATGTAATAAAGATGTGCATATTATCATATTAGGGGTGAACCACTCACCATCTAATAGAGATAAGGAAGACCAACATGTAAACGCCATTCAGAAAGCCTTAATGCCTCGTTCACACGTCAGTGTTTGGTCAGTGATTTTGAGCCAAAACCAGCTGTGGCACTAAACACAGAACAGGTAAAGATCTTTCCTTATACCTTATGTCTGTGGAGGCTCAAATCCTGGTTTTGGCTCACAGTCACTGATGGAAATCACTGACCGAACACTGACTGTGTGAATGAGGCATAACTGCGTGTTCAGCAACCATCACAGGAAGCAGACAGAAAGAGTACAGAGCGGGCCCGCATGAGTCACGGGTGCATGCGCTCCGATACTAATATGCCCATATTTAGAGATGAGCGAACATTTAAAAGTCCTGCTCGGGCTGGTGGTTACTGGCATCGTTGGATTCCACATGCGCATATGGAATCCATAGGCGGCTGCCACCAACTCGAACTGTAGAACAGCTGAGGACTGGCGTACGCACGTCATGTGATCAGTGGGCGTGCTCAGCACGGGATCAAACCCGTGCTGAGCCACGCCCCTGCACTGATCACATGACAGTGACGTCACGCCAGGTCCTTCAGCTGTTCTACAGTTCGGGTTGGTGGCAGCCGCCCCTTATGGATTCCATATGCGCTATTGTGGAATCCATAACGGGATGCGCAATTAACCACCACCCGAACCCCGAACAACGGACTTTTTTTAAATGTTCGCTCATCTCTACCCATATTGGATAAGGGCAAGACCACATAGAAAATATAGTGATAGATACACATGGACAAAATTGTTGGTACGATTGTTAAAGAAAGAAAAACCCACAATGGTCACTAAAACAACTTTAAACTAACAAAAGTAATAATAAATGAAAATTTACTGAAAATAAACTAATGAAAATCAGACATTGCTTTTGACTTGTTCTTAGCATCACAGCTGTCTCCAAACTTGTACTCAGTCAGTCTGCCTATTTAAAGGGGGAAAAGTAGTCACAGTGCTGTTTGGTATCTCGGTGTGTACCACACTGAATATGGACCAAAGAAGTTATTTTAGTGACCACTGTGGGTTTTTATTTCTTTAATGCAAGGGTACCAACAATTTTGTCCATGTGGATAGATAGATAGATAAATAGATAGATAGATAGATAGATAGATAGATAGATAGATAGATAGAATCCTCCTTCGGCCTCTCACAGTGGTCTTCCGCTCCCCCACACAGAGATGGTCACACTCTGGATCTTATCTTTACCCGCCTGCTCCCTATCTAACCTTTCTAATTCGCCTCTCCCCATATCCAACCACAACATACTCACCTTCTCTTCACTCGCCTCTGCTGCTGCGCCCTTGTCCATACACTAGCACACCCCGTAGGAACCTTAAACATCTTGACTTTCGCTTGCTCTCCGACTCCTTCTGCCGCTCTCTTCAATTTTTCCCTCCAAGACCCAGATACTGCCACCACCCTATATAACACCACAATAAGTGCAACTCTGGACACTATTGCCCCACTCACACACAACAAAACCAGAAAAATCAACAGACAACCCTGGCATACCGACCTGACCAAAAATCTCAGACAAGCTTCCAGGGCTGCAGAGCGGCGATGGAAAAAATCCCATTCTAAAGATGAATTCACCGCATACAAGCAATCCCTCCTCGTTTTCAAATCCTCACTTGCTGATGCAAAACAGGCCTACTTCTGATCTCACATATCTTCCCTATCCCACAACCCAAAACAACTTTTTAACACCTTTAATTCTTTTCTCCGTCCACCAGCGCCCCCACCCTCTCCTCTCATATCAGCTGAGGATTTCGCCACATTCTTCAAACAAAAGATAGTCAACATCAGAGAAAGCTTCAACACACAGTCCCCACAGACCCTCCACACAGCTGCTCCGTCCTCTTCACCCAAAACCAGCTTCTCCGCTATTACAGAAGAAAAACTCTCCACTCTACTCTCCAAATCCTCACCACCTGTGCTCTTGACCCAATCCCATCCCACCTCATCCCTAACCTCACCACAGTGTTTATCCCAGCCCTAACTCATCTCTTCAACCTATCACTAACCTCTGGTCTCTTCCCCTCTGCTTTTAAACATGCTACCATTACACCCATCCTCAAAAAGCCTTCAATTGACCCATCTTCTTTGTTCAGTTATCGCCCCATATCACTTCTTCCATATGCCTCAAAACTACTTGAGCAACATGTCCATTCTGAACTGTCCTCTCACCTCTCCTCCTGCTCCCTCTTTGACCGGCTACAATCTGGCTTCCGACCCCATCACTCGACCGAGACTGCCCTCACCAAAGTCACCAATGACCTACTACTTGCCAAAACCAAAAAACATTACTCTGTCCTCCTTCTCCTTGACTTGTCCTCTGCCTTTGACACTGTCAATCACTCCCTTCTGTTACAAACTCTCTCATCTCTTGGCATCACTGACCTGGCCCTCTCCTGGATCACCTCATACCTCACAGACCAGACATTTAGCGTCTCCCACTCTCACACCACCTCCTCGCCTCACTCCCTCTCTGTTGGTGTCCCGCAAGGCTCCGTCCTAGGACCCCTGCTCTTCTCTATCTACACCTTCGGCCTGGGACAGCTTATAGAGTCCCATGGCTTTAAGTATCACTTATATGCTGATGACACACAAATCTACCTCTGGTCCAGACATCACCACCTTACTATCCAGAATCCCACAATGCCTATCTCGCATATCCTCCTTCTTCTCCTCTCGCTTTCTAAAACTTAATATGGATAAAACAGAATTCATCATCTTTCCCCCATCTTGCTCACTCCCCCCAACAGACCTATTTATCACAATCAATGACTGCACACTCTCCCCGGTCAACCAAGTCCGCTGCCTTGGAGTGACCTTGGATTCTGCCCTCTCCTTCCGACCACACATCCAAGCCCTTTCCACCACCTGCCACTTCCAACTCAAAAACATCTCCCGCATCCGCCCTTTCCTCAATTTGGAATCGGCAAAAATGCTTGTACATTCCCTCATCATTTCCCGCCTAGACTACTGCAACATTCTCCTCTGTGGCCTTCCATCTAGCTCTCTCACACCCCTACAATCTATCCTCAACTCTGCTGCCCGATAAATCCACCTCTCCCCCCGTTACTCCTCTGCCTCTCCCCTCTGCCAGTCCCTGCACTGGCTTCCCATTGCCCAGCGAATTCAGTTTAAAATACTAACCAACACATACAAGGCCGTCCACAACCGGTCCCCTCCCTACATCTCTGAGCTACTTTCCCGATACATCCCCACACGCAATCTTCGATTCTCACAGGACCTCCTTCTCTCCTCTCATCTTATCACCTCTTCCCACACTCGCCTCCAGGATTTCTCCCGTGCATCCCCTATACTCTGGAACTCGCTACCCCAACATATCAGACTCTCACCTACAGTGGAATCCTTCAAAAGCAACCTGAAAACCCACCTCTTCAGACAAGCCTACAACCAGTGACACTGCTGCCTCTATACCGCCATGACCAGCTTCACCCTCGCCTACTGTCTCCATTCCCCATACCATGTAGATTGTAAGCCCTCACAGGCAGGGCCCTCTATCCTTCTGTACCAGTCTGTAACCTGTGTCGTTCATGCTTAAGGCGATTGCCTGTATTATGTATGTGCACCGCTTATGATATGTACAGCGCTATGGAATGAATGGCGCCTAAAAATAAATAATAATAATAATAATAATAATAGAATAAAATAAAGATTCCACGGCACCTCAGGTAACTCATGCATTTATTTACACCAATGCGACGTTCGGTCCTCTCTATGGAACCTTTCTCAAGCAACGCCGCATTGGTGTAAATAAATGCATGAATTTACCTGAAGGTGCCGTGGAATCTTTTATTTTATACATAGTATTGGGAAACCAATATAATGTCCCAATAGTTCAAGCAACCCACACATGCAAATGCAATTAGAACCAATAGAGCTGTATGGGTCATATCATAACAATAACTCTAGACAAGGGTTATCTGTAATAGTAGCAAAGGATTTATTAAATTACATAGGACACATGACTGCCATGACACAGGACTCACATGATTAAAAACATTTAAGTCCAGAAGTACTGGACTGGTGATGTAGGGAGAGCGCAAAAGCAAATACAAGTCATTAAAGTGCAAGTGCAAACTATTCAAATATAATGTAACATAAGGGTTAGCAGGAATTACAACATTATTGATCAAAAAAATGCATACTAACCACACAGAGAAGGCGCCTACCAATACACCACCAGTACAGGCCCCTGACACGCGTTTCGCGTTAGCTTTCTCACAGGGGCGATACAAGTATGTAGCACATGTGGTCATATATAGTGCTTAACAAGCTGGGATTGGTAGATGGAAAACGAAAATACCGCCCCACAATCATTGTATTTACTAATATCAGGTGCCAGGAAGCACTGTGACAACCCTCACCTGTAAGTGTATGTAGAGCGCAGTTCACTATATGGCGCGCAGGATCCGCCATGAACGCCATGGACGTGGGTGGCAACCACCGTCGGTCCGAGCGAGATCAGTTACATAATAGTTACATGACAGATGTCATTACGGAGCAAGGGGGTGCGGCCGACGCCAGGCGCATGCGCGGTGCCTGAGCGCTCCACTGCGGCCATATTAGGTCAGGGTAGATAGAATGGCAAGATGAATTACACATAATTCCATGGTACAGAGCATACAAATCAATAAGAAAACATATCTATTACTAGAAGGTCATATCCAATCATAAGAAGAGCTGAAGATTGCATGTAATATATAGTCACATAAGATAAATAACATTAAATATCATATGCATAATATCACTGTGAAGTGTCACAGAACTAAGAAACAAATAAAAGTAATACATGAAAGTAATAAGAAAAAGGGAGGGAAAGAGGAATATAGTGAACGTGAGCAAGAAGTGCATAAACACAGTACTAGAGTCCGATTATTTAACTAATATACAGACTGGGTATAAACCCTTCTGCAAGATGACTATTAAAGCTTGGTTGGTTATAAAAGGTTGGTTTAAAGTTGAGGCATTACTAATCTGTACCCCACTATGGCATAACCAAAAACTTCTGAACTTAGATGACCCAAACTGCAGGCAATATTGGAGGATGAAAAATATTCAATATATACATCAGGTGGTTAGAGATGGTCAAATCCTGTCGCTTATGGAGCTAAAACAAAAGTTAAATATAGGTGAGGTGGCTTGGTATGCCTACTTCCAATTGAGGTCGGCATTTCTTAGCACTGCTGTTAGTCATTCACTTAATGTAGACACTCCTGATTTTTTGGATAAATTGATTAGTAAGAAAGGTTGTATGAAAGTCAAACTTTCACATTGTTATAGGCACTTGATGAAATTTTTTTTTATGGATTGTCTTTCTCCAGGACAGAGATCCTGGTCTCTCTCACTGTCAGAGGTGGGTTCCCCCGGATTGGGAGAATATAGGTGATGGTTTAAGACTGGTCTCTCACAATTTCAATCATACTGTTGTACAGTTTAATATTATGCACAAAATATATCTGACACCTTTATGGCTCCATAGGAGGGGATTTAGAGCTTCCTCTGACTGCCTTCGATGTGGGGACCCCGGGGCAGATCATCTTCATCTGTTCTGGGATTGCCCGATAGTGAACAAGTATTGGAGAATGGTTCAAATAGTTCTGGTTCAGAGGCTAAATGTGGATATTCCTTTATCCCCAAAGATATGGGTCCTTGGTGATCTATCAGAAGTTAACTGTCAGCCCCGAGCGCCAATTGTTGATGAAAGTGATTTTTTGGCTAGGCTTCTCATATCTAGAGAATGGTGTTCCCCTCTGCTCCAGAGTGCAACAATTGGCTATGCTTAGTCAAGAAGGTGAAAAGTTACGAGAGGGTTTTGTACAGACAAAGAGGTTCTTATACAAAGTGGAGTACTATTTGGAAGGATTGGGACGATTAAGAGCTTTTTATTTTTTTTCTTCCTTTCCTTTTTTTTTTTTTCCTCTTCCCTGCAGGAGTCGGGGGGGGCGAATTGTGGGGTAGATAGGTACGATTTTGTATTATTGTCCTTTCATGGATTGTATGTTTTAAGATGCTTAAAATAAAAATTTATTAAAAGGAAAAAAAAAAAAAAAAGTGCATAAACACAAAAATGGTGCGAGGGAATGTGAAAAACTACACAAATAGTGATAAGAAAGAGAATCATCTGTGAAAAAATATATTCGAAAGTTTTATCCATAAGCTTTTCATGAATAAAAGTGAAAAGTGTCTATAAAAAATATTTTTTAAGTTATGCACTTGAACTTTGCAGTAATAAAGGTTACATAAATCTATATTAGATTGTCAGCCCATTCATCACAATTGATATTCGTAATCACAGCACTGCTTGCATGCTCAAACATGGTACAAATATACAAACATTCAGCCACACCTAAATTTGACCAAAAGGCGCGGCCAGCATGCTTGTAGTAATTGGAATCCCAATACTAGAGGAGACAAAGGCAATAATTTACATTGCCATAAATTAATACACATAGACCACATATGCCCCAAGTATTAAAATCAAAGTAACTATGAGGATAAGGAGGCACCAAAAGCACATATGGTTGGCATTACAAAAAAGATGCAAAGGGAATTGTGTCATTCAGACCATAGGGTATTTGTGTACGAAGTTGGTCCTATGTAATTTAATAAAGCCTTTGGTACTATCACAGATAACCCTTGTCTAGAGTTATTGTTATGATACACAGTATTGGGACAGAGGATCGACCCGACAGCCACTGGCACTCCCTCTCTTTTTAAGTGTGGTGTTGCTCATTTCTTTTTTCTAGATAGATAGATAGATAGACATGAGAGACAGATATAAGAGATAGATAGATAGATAGATAGATAAAAAGATATGAGATCGATTCTGTGAGGGGACTGAAACATCGCTCTGACATGTGTGAATAAGGCCTCATGCACACGGCCGTTGTTGTGGTCCGCGTCCGAGCCGCATATTTTGCAGCTCGGGTGCGGACCCATTCACTTTAACGGGGCCGAAAAAGATGCGAACAGCACTCCGTGTGCTGTCCGCATCCATTGCTCCGTTCCGTGCCCCCGCAAAAAAAAAAATAGAGCATGTCCTATTCTTGTCTGTTTTGCGGACAAGAATAGGCATTTCTACAATGGGCCGCATTCCATTCTGCAAATTGTGGAGCGGAACGCGAGCAGCTTCCGTGTTTTATGGATCCGCGGTTTGCGGACCACAAAACACCAACGGATCATGTGCATGAGGCCTAAAGGACATTTTTTTCCTTCATTGATACACCCAAGATCAGGGTTTTTGACACTGGCACCCAGATTATATTTTTAAGGAGAGTGCTACCGGATTTGAATTGTCTACATAGATAGATAGATAGATAGATAGGAGATGGATAGATAGATAGATAGATAGATAGATAGATAGATAGATTCAGGAAACTTTTATAATGATTACTGAAATAAAAATGAGAATACAGAAATGACATTTTCTTGTAGCAATAGACTTCAAAGCTTTGAATATTGTTGTAGTAGGGTTGGCTTCAGGAAGTCTCCGTGCATTAAATGATGTTAGTGCTGCTGTGATGAACTTATCTTGCAGAAACATGTGCTTGGCTTTTTGTGGTTGTTTGAAGAATATACCATATATGTGGAAAGCTAGAAGCTGCACATCAAAACACTCTTATTCCCCGAGCCTCAGAAGAGGCATCATTATCTTTAGGACATGCAATGGCATCTGGGTATTCATTTAAAAATAATTGCAAACATTCGTAGGTGGAGGGTGGAAGACACAGTATATTAATTATTGATGGACCTACTTTCAGTACAGTCCCTGTACTGATTGCAGAAAAAATGGACAGAATTCTTCACTAATGTCACCGTATTAATACTATGATTTCGTTTTGGGTGTTTCTAATAAAAGATTAATTCAGAACTATAGCGGACATTAGCAAAATTATTACCTAAATTTTCTCATTTGTATTTAAAATCTGAAATTTCTCCCATTTTTGCTATATCTATATGATACGTCATAAGTGTTTATTTGTTAACAGTCAGGACACTGGCAACACCATGTGATCCAGAGAAACGAGTTTGCTGTTTCCCATCAAAGAAGTCAGCTATTGAGATGGTTGGGCATGTGTTGTCCCTGTGGCATGTAGTTACGCACCTTAACTCTTATAGATATTAATGGAGAGCGACACTTCTAGCAGGAAATTGTAACCAGGGCAGTCCACTTTTCCCCACCAAACTCGCTCAACCATGCCTTTATGGACATTGCTTTGTGCATTGGAACAAAGCCATGCTGAAATAGTAAAGGGGCTTCCCAAACTGTGTCTGCAAAGTTGGAAGTATACGGTTATCCAAAATGTCTTAGGATGAATCCACCCTCTTAATTTATATGCGAATATCGAAGACCACCTCTATACCCTGACAGACCGATGTATTTCGTGTGGTCTTTCTAATTGTTCAGGATACCACCCTCACATCTTGCTTAAGGGCTCATGCACACAAACATATTTTCTTTCGCGTCCGTTACGTTTTTTGCAGACCATATGCAGAACCATTCATTTCAATGGGTCCTCAAAAGAAAACGGAAGCTACTCCATGTGCATTCCATTTCCGTATGTCCGCATGTGCGTTCTTTCAAAAAAATAGAACATGTCCTATTATTGTCCGCATAATGGTCAAGGATAGGACTGTTCTATCAGGAGCCAGCTGTCCTGCTCCACAAAATACGGAATACACACGAACTTCATCCATTTTTTTGCGAAACACAAAAGACATACGGTCGTGTGCATGAGCCCTTGAGTGCATGAGGGTAATACTGATGTGTGGCAAACAAACAGCTCTGCTCTCCACCCCCTCGCCTGTAATGCCTTCTGCCGATGTATGTTACTCCAGACATAAGAGCTCCCTCAGACTTCTGGGAAATACTTTCTAATATTACAGTTGTGGACACATACAGATACTATCCCCATCGTCAGACATTTTATTACAAAAGACCAAAATTCACCTGCCTAACTTTTTACAGCGACACAACACCTACTGAAACAGTCTCGCCACTACAAAGAACGTTCTTTTATGTATTACTGGCTCTTAACCAATGATTCTCACTTTAAACCCCAATATGTGTTCAAATGGGAAGAATAACTTGGTATACTGGTGTACTTTCTCCTACCCAGAACTACATTTTCTACTTTCCAGATCACATGGTTTTTCACGGTCTTTAAATTACTGACACACTGGTACAAAACACAGTTTTTTCTCCACACAATCAATCCTGAGATCCCAGATACCTGCTGGAGATGTCACTGTGACAGAGGCACCTTATCTCACCTTTGGTGGCATTGCCCCCTTATCAAAGATTATTGGGAAGCTATTGCAAACAGCATTAACGAGGTGTGCTCTAGTAAACTCCCACTGACCCCTTAGTTGGTTCTTCTGTGGTGTCCATCCTCCTCTTTTATACCACGGAAACACAATCTTCCCACAATGTTACTGTCAGCAGCTAAATTGTTAATCCCAACAATCTGGTGGAATTAAAGTCCTCCAAGACTGGGGCAGTAAGGTCAATCAAATACTTTGACTAGAGTAACTCGCTCACTGGGAAACTATGACCAGAACATCCTTCCTCATGATATGGGATCCCTGGATTAAATCCAAATATATGGACACATCCTACCTGGCTCCTATTCAGCCTTGACTTTTATTTACAGTTCTTTACTTACGACCTCACGAAGAGCTAGCGCAATATATAGCCTCCCCGATTTCCCAAATGTATGTTTCTCTCTCTTTACTTTTTACTTCTCTAATTATGTATCAGTTTTTATATTTTTAATTGCTTTCCAAACTTGTTAGATCCACATCTCACTGGCACTGTAGAGGTAGACATCCAGAGGCAGTCAGTTCATAACTAGTTTGTTTGTATTAGAACATGTCATGGACCGTATTTAAACCTTTGAACAATCGTGCTGTTTATTCTGAGAAAATGTTTTTCCTTGTATTATGTAACATATGGTTTGCAGAATATCATTCAATAAAAAGAGATTTAACACAAAATGTCTTAGAATGCTAAATCTTTAAGATTTCCTTCAATGGAACTAAGAGGCCTAGGTCAACTCCTGAAAAACAACCCCATAGCATTATCTCCCGACAAATCTTTACAGTTGGCACAATGCAGTCAGGCAGGTAGTGTTCCCCTGCTATTTGCCAACTACAGACTCGTCCATTAGACTACCAGATAGAGAAGCGTGATTCATTACTCCGCAGAACACGTTTCCACTGCTCCAGAATCCAGTGGCGGCATACTTTACACTACTCCATCTGATGCTTGGTGATCTAAGGTTTGCATGCAGCTACTCGGCCATGGAAACCAATGCCATAAAGCTCCTGATGCAAGGTTTTTGTGCTGCTGTTAAAGCTATTTGGATCTCTAGAAAATAAGCAAACAGGAGACACTGGTGATTAGCTCCCGAGAAACTCCCAAAATAAATCAAAAAGAAAACATGTCCCCAGACTAGAGGAGGAGTGTAATTTTCAAATAAAATAAAACTTTTAATAAATATGCAGTAAAAAAGTGTCCTAATGAACACTATTAGTGTAGTACAAAAATGTATTTAAAACTGAGGGGGTCCCATTGGTAGTAAGTACTCCCGTACTGGTAGTGATGACAAAAAATATCCGAAGTAAATTATTTATTGGAACAGTCTTACCAGATCCACTGTAGGTTTGTATAATCAGATCGGATTTCATGCAGGGGACCAGGTCCAATGAGGTTATTTCAGATGTGATCCGGTTGAAGGTACCCTGGAGGACTTGAGGTCTGTGTAGTCACAGTCATGTACATAGGAATGGGTTCTAAATGATCCCTAGTTAACCCTAGAGAGGGAACTGATGTGACCCTACCTATCTACACAAAGCAACCGCCCTGAAAGGGCGACCCGTCTGGATATCTGCCCCTATAAACTGCCAATTCTCTAATCTATTACCAATTATGTATATATCATCACTTGTATGTATATATTATCAATTGTACAGTATGAGGGCGCGATGGTCTTTAATATATGTTAAGTATCTTATCTGGGTATGTCCTTAACGGGCAAAATGAGTGCGTTCATTCTTTGACCAGTTGTGAGGCGCCTGCCACATAATGTCTCTCTTTTTATGTATTACCCCTGTTGCCCGGGTTGTTATCATGGATCAGTCGCGTCATTACATCCTTCGAGATGCGGGCGGTATCTTAGATACGCTTGACGCGTTACATCCCTTTCGTCTTCATCCAGCCCACGTGACCGCGTCGCGTGCGTATGACGTCATGTGCGTGGAACACGGCCGGAGGAGGTGGTCTGATCAGGGAGGTGCGCATCTAGCCTCCTTTTTAAAAACGCCATTAGTGGCAGTGTGTGGCTGCTGGTAGGCGCACCCCTGACCATAGGGGCATACTTTTAATTTTTACTGATAGGCTAAATCTATTTCCTGGATGGCAGACTTTGCATTTATCTCTTGCCACTAGACGCTATTATCATCTAGGATGTCACTTCATTTATAACTATGTAACTATCCCTTGTATGCGTTAGACTGGCTTAAGGCTGCAGCCATTACTAATTATCTGATCTCTGATCCCTCCCTTTTTACTCCCCTGATGAGTTATTGACAGAAATGTGCCACGTTGGGAGTGGGCACTAGGGATCTTAGATTGGTAAATTGGCCGCTTATAGGGGTAGGTATCCGGACGGAGTTGCCCCTTTCGGGCGGGTGCTCTGTGTAGATAGGTAGGGTCACATCAGTTCCCTCTCTAGGGTTAACTGGGGATCAGCACCCACTCCTATGTACATGACTGTGACTACACAGACCTCAAGTCCCCCAGAGTACCTTCAACCGGATCACATCTGAAATAACCTCATTGGACCTGGTCCCCTGCATGAAATCTGATCTGATTAGACAAACCTACAGTGGATCTGGTAAGACTGTTCCAACATATTATTCACTTTGGATATTTTTTGTTACCCCTACCAGTACGGGAGTACCTACTACCAATGGGACCCTCTCAGTTTTAATTACACTTTTGTACTACACTAATGGTGTCCGTTAGGACAATTTTTTTGTATATCTATCAAAAGTTATATTCTATTTTAAAATTACACTCCTCCTCTAGCCTGGGGACATGTTTTCTATTTGGAACTCTGCAGTTATTGACTCAGCAGAACATTTGCAACTGTAATGCACAAAGCTCTGTAAGTTTACGTGGTCTGTCACTTTGTAGCTGAGTTGCTGTGGTTCCTAAGCGACTCCAGTTTGCAATAAAACCACTCAGAATTGATTGTGAAGTATCTAGGAGGGAAGAAATTTAATGAAATGACTTGTTGCAATGCTCGCATCCTATTACAATACCATGCTCAATTCAGTAAGTTCTTTCACAAATGGTTGTAAAGGCAGACTGTGGGGCTAGGTGCTGGATTTTATACACCAGTGGTAATGGGACTGAATGAAACACCTCAATTCAATGATTAAGAGATGTGTCCATTGTGGCTGCTTACATATATTTTTACACCAGAGAGAAGAAGAACAGCCCAATACGAGGGGGTATGCACTGTGTGACTCAAAATGTAATGGAGGCCACTATGTGCCTGACACTGTAATGGGGGATTATGTTTATCTACAGTATTTTAAGCAATTTGAAGGAACAATGAAAAGAAACCTGTTCCTGAGCTATGCCTACTACAGTCCATGACTGGTATGCTCTTTGGTGCTCTTTAACCCTTTCATGACCAGGCCCAAAAAAGGCCTGAATGTCCAGGCAACTTTTGTGATGTTGTGCACGTGGGGGTTTAGTGACCCTAGCTTTTTCATTTGTTTGACTACCAAAATAATTTTTGCGATTTTTTTTTATTTTTATTTTTTTACATTTTTTCACTTCACTTTTTATTAGAATGTTTTTTTAGGGATTTTTTTTCCCTTTTTTTAAGGTTTTAATTTGGAGGACACCTGCTATTATTAATAAGTAATTTTGTTTGACTATAGCTTTTTATTTCTTAAATAATAAAACTTACAGAAAAATTAATTATTTCAATGGGTTCCCTATTTTGTGACGATTGTTTTCATATATAACATATATAGGTTTGAGTGAAAGGGGCGACTATGGTGACGGTTTCTGTTAGCGACTGCATTTTTCTTTTTTTTCTTTTTTTCTTTTTTTTTTTACTTGAAATTTGATTTATTTTTGGCACATAATATGTCCCCTAGAAGGTCATTAAAAGGCAGAAGCCCCAGTTACAGGGGAAAACAGCCCCCTGTGGGTGCATTACACACAGGCAGAATTGATCTGGATCTCCTTAGACCCTGCAGCACTGCTCCTGCCCCTGTTCCATACAACCCTGGCGGTCACGTGACCGCCGGTTCTAACAGAGGAAGCGGCTTTGCCTCTTCCTGATCTCCTCCCAGCGCTCGAGCAGCGCTGTCCTCCCAGCACAGGAGAAGGCAGAGGCGGTAATAAACTTTTCCTGTCTTCTCCTCAGGGTCCCCGCTGTGGCTCCTGCTAGATAACCCTATATAGCATACACTGTGAATATGCCATAAATGTCTCAGATGGGTAATATAATGCAATGTGGTTCTACAGTATAGTTAAACGCTTTACAGTTTAACAAGCATGTGGTTTCTCAGGACATTATTCAAAATGACAACTGGTGGCCAAGATGTTGTCCAGTTGCAAACTACGAGTGGTATACTGATAGTTTGTGTGTATTTTATACATATTATGCATTATGTGGAGCCTTTTATACATACTATACATCATGTGAGAACGAAACCTATTTTCTTGTATTGAAATAATAAAACTATATTCAAAGCTTATATTACATATGACCCTAGAAGTCATTTGTAATATAAGCTTGAAATAAAGTAGAATGCCGTTTTTTCCAGAAAGCAGCTTTTCCAGATAAAAGCAATGCCTTCAGTATATTAGAAGTGAAATGCCATTATGTGAATAATCAGCTTTACATATATTTTCAGTAACTAAGAATCACCTGATCTTTACTGAAAGCGGTTGACTGAGCAAAAATGGAATTTGTAATATTTTAATATAATTATTATAATAATTATTTTCCCCTGCAGAATTTTGGAAAGCTGTTTTTATTTTCAATCTGTTCTTGCGGCTTACATTGTAACCAGATACAGGGACAGAAGTCTGTTATACATTTCCGAAGGAAGGGTAAAACAAAAAGTTCTATTCACATTTTCCAAAATGTGCCCCTTAATGGGGTCAAGCGACCATTACAGACACAAATGGTGCACCTTATTCTGAAGTCAATCCCAAAGTACATTTCAAAACGAGATAAAAAATAAAAGATAAAGCATCTTCTAACCACTATGTAATCATTTAAAATAAAAAGGAATATGTATATTGTACATAATAGGATTAACTTAAAGCCCGGGCTCCCAGTCAGTTTTGTGTGTTAATGGCTATTACTGTATGCCAATACGCTGCTGGTAATTTCCGTGATATGTCTCTACTGTTATTACATACCTCACGGAGTGTACACATGCAATTATATATCAATATTTATATTTCATAAATGAGGAATTATTATTGTCTATAAGGTTAGTAGTAATGTACATTTGTCCTATAAACCTCCTCATTATTTGATTATAATCGCACACTGTGAAAATTCCCGAAAGGGGTCAATAGTCTGCACAGTGCTGAGCTATTATTCCCAGAACATTATAGACCTTTTAAAACCCGATTACAGCACGAGCAGTGTTGTTTCTCTTGTAATACAGCCCTGCTACTCTCCTTTGCTTTGCTCCTGCACTGCCTAGTCTCAGCACTGTACGTTTTTTAAAATATATTGTAACTTTGCTACACTAGGCTAGCTCTATAGGGCTTAGGCCTGGTTCACACCTGAGCGTTTTACAGTGCGTTCCTACGCGCTGTAAACGCTCAACAGGCGAAAAACCCATGTTTCCCTATGGGCATGGTTCTCACCTGAGCGTTTTACAGCGTGTACGAACGAGCTGTAAAACTCCCTACGCCCAAAGAAGTACAGGAGCTTCTTTGGAGCGTATTGTGATTAACGCTAGAGTGGTCAATCACACGAACGTGCGTACGACGCTGTAATACGCGTGACAAAAACGTGGGTAAAACGCGCGTATCAAGTACGGTGAAGTCTCAACCTAGCCTTAGTGTTGAGCAAAGAGAAGCAGTTAAAGCAGAATTCGGTTCAAAGTTTAGAAAAACTTTGATTCTAAATTAATTCAAATTTCCTCGCACTTCGCAGGATTTAATCAGTTTTCATAAAGTGGTGGCTGCATGTGTTAGAAAGTGAAAGTAAGTGTAGAGGAGACAACCCCGGGAAAGTGAGATCACCCATAATGACATGCAGCCAGCCACCCCCCTGTGATGTCACAGCTCAGCAGAGCCCTATAAAACGCTAATCCCGCACGATCACCGGTATGTTCCTATGAGCTGAGCATAGGGAGAGATGTGGCAAGATACTCGTTCACTAGGGACTAGTAAGAGAGACTGCAGGCAGACTGAAGAGAGACTGCAGGAAGATTGCAGGGAGCGTGTAGGAGACTGCAGAACTAAAGACCAATATTCATCATAGCTAAAATCATCCTAGCTAATCCGTTCTGTTAGCTGTAAAATTACTGAGTGTCCATATTACAAGCAGTTGTAATACGTCGCCCTGTACATAAGTGTGCAGTGGACCAAAAATCATCCTAACTAATGCGTTCTGGTTATACCTGATTTGTGACTAATTAATTTGGAATAAATCTAATTTCTTGTTGAACTCGTTGAGGCCGAATCAAATTTTTCAACACTTTGCTCATCTCTAATAGGAGCATATCATTCATTTCATCCTATAGCTCAAGTGGGCTCAGAATTTGCTACTTGTCCTATGTTTGAACTGACAGTATATTTATTGCCTAGTATGATATGCATAGACTTTATATATGTGCCGCTGTACTGCATACAGAACCACACTGTGAAATGACTAGTAATACCATATTAAAATAATAACGGTTTAGACTCCCCTACATGTTTTACAGACTAGCAGCATCTTTAAGGGTCGTGATACCAGTGGGCTAATGCCCAGGCACCACTTGAGCCGCTGACACCTTTCACACAGCTGCTGGTTGGGTATATGAGAATCTGACCTACCCATGGGTAATTAATGCTGGGAGTATCAGTTACAGCAGCTGGAAAGGTCTGGGGATGTGAACCACAGGTCTTCTCCTCAATACTGTGGCACGGTAGCCTGAAGCCTATGAATTCATGTATGAATGGTACAGGTGATGACGAAGCAATGCCATCATACTGGAAGTGGCCTGCATTGCAGAGGCACTATGGAGGAGCATATTACTACTGGAGCCACTATAGGGGGCATTATTACTACTAGGGGCACTATAAGGGAGCACTATAACTGTAGATGGCACTCTGCTTGCCACAATTATTTTTGTATAGTACTAATATTTTCAGGGAGATTATCTTTATGAAACTATTTTTCTACAGTATAGTATTTAGGATCAGGAGGACACAGTGGGTATAGTATTAGGGTTCGCAGCAGGATGGCACTGTTGGGGAACAGAATGGGGAGTTTGTGTTGAGACAATGGTGAGAATGATGGGAAAGTGAGGATCCTAAGATGTCTATGTGGCAAACAAGTGATGAGACATGGCTGATAGAAGTCTTCATGGTGGTCGAATGGAGAAGATGAGGAAAGAGAACATCTACAATCAGAGGAGACATCACTGGATGTAATAGTAATGCTGTATTCTCCCATATGTTTAGTTTTGCTGAAAGATCAAGCAGCATGCTGAAGGCAGGGCTAACTTGATGCTGTGTCTCACATCTAACCTCCTTAGCCGCATCCTTTCTATCTTAGAGGCAAATGGAGTAGTAGGACAACATGAGGCGTTTAGTGCTGACCACCACAGAGGGCAGTTTCTGGAGAGGTATTTTGTGCTGGTAATAGGTGCTTTGGGGCAGTATTTTGTTCTGATGCTGGAGTAGTTTTTGCTGCACTGTGAAATTTTGTTCTGCTGGGGTGGTATTCTGTGCTGTTTTGTGTTTGCCACCTTCTGCCAATATGGACCAACCTACAACATGACGCAACTTAGGTTTTTTTTCTAGGGCATAATAAGTTTCCAGGTTGCCC
The DNA here is from genome assembly GCA_033119425.1 of Bufotes viridis. Classification (NCBI taxonomy): domain Eukaryota; kingdom Metazoa; phylum Chordata; class Amphibia; order Anura; family Bufonidae; genus Bufotes; species Bufotes viridis. Next base: position 89,100 of record JAKVIS010000122.1, on the reverse strand, counting down.
TCTCTATCCTAACAGAAAATGAATTTGGCCAAGGGGTTCTAATAAATTTAATTTTTAACCCCTGACTCATTTTATTTTTTATTTTTTCATCATTGCATTCTAAGAGCTAAAGCTTTTTATTTTTTCTGTCGATACAGCGGTATGAGGACTAGTTTTTAACATAACTCATTAAGTTGTATTAACTCTGGGGTGAATAGAAAAAATCAGCACTTCCTCCATTGCTTTGCAGCTTTTATAACATGATAACTTTTTCTCTGGGTCAGTATGATTACAGTGATACCAAATAGTTATATATTTTTAACTTTTCACTGCTTTTGCACAATAAAGCCTCTTTTACATCACTGCATCATGAGCCCCATGTTTTTTTTTTTCTTTTTTTCTTATTTTTAATGACTTTCACAGTGCGGGATAAAGTTAGTGATTATTGTACAGTTCAAGTAATTATGGATGGGGTAGCACCATATATGTGGAGGGCTTTTAATCCTTGAATTTTTCCCATTCTAATTTTTTTGCAGAAAAAAGGTGGATTTAAAAAAAAATTATTTAAAGGAACTGTGTCACCAAAAACTTTATCTGCCAGTTAAAATCAGATAGCAGCACATCTGTTTTTCTAATCTCTTTTCTTCCGATTGCAGATTTATTTATTCTATTTCCTGAACATGTTTATGGGGGCAGCCATCTTGTCTGAGATGTTCTTAACATCATTTAGAAACCCTTAAGAAAATTGCTTTGTGGCAGCCCCATGGGTCATAGACACAATGGTCTGGAGGGAACCTCATTGACTTATATGGGAGAGTTTTCTAGACATGCTCTGTGACCTGTGCAGAGGTAATTGTACTAGGAAAGAATAGATATGCTTTGACAATCATCCATTGTGAATGGTGGATCCTGTCTTATCTATACACTGAGGTGATATCACTACAGGCAGGATTAGAATGACAGCTAAGCAGGTAATTGCAGCAAAAGTTAAAAATAACATCACCACAAATTCTTTAAAAATATGTTAAACTGATAAACCTAATGTAAACAATAGATAATTTTTGATGACACATTCCATTTAACTCTTGTTTTTACCACCTAATAGTCCCACGAGTACTTTGATATGGGATCGTTTGAATGCATTGTACTACTTACTGTATATAGTACACTGTATTATACTGTCAATAGGTAACTAACCAGAACCTAACAGGCATACAATAAATGCAGACCTAGAGATCTTCAAAAGACCGGTAACTGCCATGTAAAGGCATCGGCACCATGTGATCGCAGTGTTACCGCTGACGTCACTGGCACTGATGAGCGGGCTTTAGCACTACCGTAGCCCATAAAGCGGCTGAGGCAGCGCTAAAGTCTACCCATCAGTGCCGGTGACGTCACCGGAGAACACTAGTAGGCGGAAGCCTCCACCTAGCAGTATCATAAATATAAGCAAAGAAACCGTTGCCCTGCGTGACCCAGCTCTAATGCTCATATCACAGGGGCCAGAGGGGTGAAGGTAGGGATATGTCTGGGATGAGCTCTGAATCCGTTTAAAGGTTAAAAGGATATTTGGTTCAGACAGAGACTGCAAATGCTCCATGTTCAAGAAAAGTATGGAGGCCCCTTGTTACTGTATGTAGCAGTAAAACCTATGACAATATGTAAAGTTAACAGTACTTTACATGCAAAGAAGTAGATGTTAGGAAGCATTGATGTTTTCTTCATTACCACAGATGGTGGCTGGTGCCTTTTCCTACTTAGCCCCAGTGGAGCGGCACAGACTGTACATTTGGTATATCCAGTCAGCTCAAGTGGACCTTTGGGGCCCTAGCTAATTCCAAAATCCAGCACTACTCCACTTGCTAAAAATTTGGACTTTATTGAAAAATATTGCATAAAACCAGTATCCACAGCATAAAGTAATACATCACAGCAGCATGAAAAACATGACTATCTGGTTGAGCGTTTCAGAATGCAACCTTACTCAACCTTCCTTACTCATAACCTGATAGTATAAATTTGAGAGGCGGTATGATCATGGATTTCATTATTGACAATGTAAAATTAAATCTGTTCACAAATGTAAACCATTTGCAAACAAAGTATTTAGATCGTGTTCTGACAGGAAACTTGGAATCAGACAAAATTACTCCTAACATCTATGGTAAATCTATTTCAGGGAACACAATATTGAAAGCTAATTCATGCCATCCTCAGCACATTATCCAAAGTATTCCAATATTTGAGTACACTCGCCTCGAGCAAAACAGTTCAGTACTGGGAACAATATGAAGTGTAACAAAAGAATATGTATAGTCGGTTATTCTAAGGCCTCTTTGAATGGGGCAAAGAATATAGTTGGACAGAAAAATAGACAGGATCTTATTGCATAATAACATACAGCGAATAACTTTTCAAGGCTAGGCTACTTTCACACTGCCATCTGGTGCGGATCCGCAATGGATCTGCAGAAACGGATGCGTTCAGATAATACAACTGCATGCATCCATTCAGAACGGATCCGTTTGTATTATCTTTAACATAGCCAAGACGGATCCGTCTTGAACTCCATTGAAAGTCAATGGGAGACGTATCTGTTTTCTATTGTGCCAGATTGTGTCAGTGAAAACGGATCCGTCCCCATTGACTTACATTGTGTGTCAGGACAGATCTGTTTGGCTCAGGTTCATTAGACGGACACCAAAATGCTGCAAGCAGCGTTTTGGTATCCGCCTCCAAGGCAGAATGAAGGCGGAACGGAGCCAAACTGATGCATTCTGAGCAGATCCTTATCTGTTCAGAATGCATTAGGGCAAAACTGATCCGTATTGGACCGCTTGTGAGAGCCCTCAAACGGATCTCACAAATGGAAACCAAAACGGCAAATATAATTAAAATATTTCACTATGTTATATCAAGATGACATTAGGATCCATATTGAAAGAAGGTTTCAGCTTCTCTATACGTACTCTGGGGGGTATTCTCAATGTGCTCCACATGGATCGTGGTTGTCAATAAAAGGGTTTTTTAAGTGCAATAGTAGCAAATGTAATTGTTGCAAATATTGAAAGAGGACCCTGCCCTTCACCAATAAATGAACTGAAACAAAAAGAAATAAAACAGTTTATTAAATTGCAACACCACATATGTGGTATTCTATGCGGTTCAATGCACACAGCATAATTTAACATATGTGGACTGTACTAAATTCAAATTAAAAGCTGGAATCACAGAGCACTGATAATACTGAGGCCTGTAAGCCTTGTAATGTTTCCAAGCACTTATGCCAGATACATTCAGGTGTTTCGTCCAGTTTTAAATTTTGGGAGATTGAAAGGGTTAATCGCCCAGTGAGAGAGATTGGAGAAAACCCTGTTAAATTGTGAAGTTTATTGGATTTTTATGTTAAAGAGTAACTAAACTTTTATGCAACTGTCCCAAATGTCCTAAAAATAATTTTTATAATATAATCGATTAATAAAGAAGTCCTGATTTCTACCGTGCTTTAAATTCACTATATTCACACATACTGTAGGTGACTTCTTTGCATTGTAGCAATGGGGCTGTAGCAAATGGTGTGCACACATTGCTGCTACTGCCTGTGTCCCCTGTGTCCCCCTCCCACACACACAAATACACACACACAGTATACCACCTATTCCAGTTACCAGACTGAGGTGTAGTGCAATAATAAAGCAGGGTCTCCACCCTGAAAAGGATGACCCTACACTAAAACCCTGCTCTGAGCAGTTCTTGGTGCCTTTTCAAGGAAAAATGCCTTTAGTTATTTAGAAATAGAAATTTTCTGAAACATAGAATTCTAACACCAGAAAAAGACCAAGTGGTCCATTGATTATGTCTGTATATGTGTTATATTATGTTTTTATTTTTACCTATCATAGAAAAGTCTTCTTATACCAAAACTCAAAAATCCTGATGTAGCATGATGACGTATTGGTAATTGTTAGGGTGGGTGAAACTACTTACCAAGTGTATTTTCAACTGTGCATCTCAGAAGGGTTCTTCAACCCCTAGTAGTCCACAAAGAAAATTCCTGGGCACTCTTCGGCTAGGGATGAGCACCTTGTGGCAGCGGCTGTACATACACATATGTATGAACATTACCTCTCCTCTACCAGATATGACTTGTCAAAGGTTACAATACCGAAACGTTGTCTAATATTATCTGGGTTCCAATTGTCTAAGCTGGAAGGACTAAATTCTGCACTGCTATATTTTTGGTCGCTTTGTGTGATTTCATAAAAATCATTTCCTCACTGTCTAGGAGTGTGCTCTGGAATTTTCTTCTGAAGTATTGGTAAAGTCATCATTAGAGTTGAGCGAATCGAAGCTGACAAAGTGGAATTCGTTTAGAATTTCAGGAAAAATTTGATTCGCAACGAATGCCAATTTCTTCACGCTTTGTGGTAACGAATCGCAATTTTCCAAAAATGGCGGCTACACGTGTGAGGACTGAGGACATGGGGCAAGGAACTCTGGGAAGGCGGATCACCCAGATTGACATGCCTGCATGCACCCAATCAGCAGCCAGCCAGCCCTGTGATGTCAAATCCCTATAAATACGGCGGCCTTCTAACGGTCAGACATTTTCCAGCGTTCAGAGTGCAGGGACAGACATATGAAGGCGCTAGGGACAGCAAGTGGGAAAACAATTGTGGGGAAAAAGACAGAAAAAACGATTTATAAGTGCAGAGAAATAATAGAGAGGAATCATTTCACAGCATCTTAGTGCAGGAGAGACATCAGAAGGTGTTAGGGACATTAATAGGAAAGTGATTTACAAGTGCAGGGAAAGATTATTTGGGGATCCAAGTAGCCATTATACAGCTCTGTCATTCCAGCTTTTTTGTTATTGGGCTTATATCTTAGTATCTTATTCAGTACTACCAGAAAAATATATTCTCAGTTCACTTCTGCAGTTATTTCTGTTGAAAGCATATAGGGGCGTATTTCAGTACAACGAGAAAAATATATACGCACTGGACTGTTGCAGTTATTTCAGGTGAAGCGTATAGGGGCGTATTACAGTGCAACAAGAAAAATATATACGCACTTCTGCAATTATTTCTGGTGAAAGCGTATAGGGTCGCATTTCAATGCAGCAAGAAAAATATATACGCACTGCACTGCTGCAGTTATTTCTGTTAAAAGCGTATAGGGGGTATTACAGTAAAAAAATAAAAAAATATATACGCACTGCACTGCTGCAGTTAATCCTAGTGAAAGCTTATAGGGCGTATTTCAGTACTACAAGAAAAATATATTCTCAGTTCACTTCTGCAGTTATTTTTGTTGAAAGTGTATAGTGGCCTATTTTAGTCTTACAAGAAAAATATATTCTCAGGTCACTTCTGCAGTTATTTCTGGTGAAAGTGTATAGGGGCGTATTTCAGTACTACAAGAAAAATATATACGCACTTCACTCATTAATAGTTTTCTTTTAAAAGCGTATAGTGGCCTATTTCAGTCCAACAAGAAAAATATATTCACAGTTCACTGCTGCAGTAATTTCTGTTGAAAGCGTATAGGGGCGTATTTCAGTACTACAAGAAAAATATATACGCACTTTACTCTTAAATAGTTTTCTTTTAAAAGCGTATAGTGGCCTATTTCAGTCCAACAAGAAAAATATATTCTCAGGTCACTTCTGCAGTTATTTCTGTTGAAAGCGTATAGGGGCGTATTTCAGTCCAACAAGAAAAATATATTCTCAGGTCAATCCGGCAGTTATTTCTGGTAAAAGGGTATAGGGGCGTATTTCAGTACTACAAGAAAAATATATTCTCAGTTCACTGTTGCAGTTATATCTGGTAAAGCTTTTACTGGCGTATTGCAGTAGAAAAAGAAATATACATTCGCCATTCACTGCTGCACTTATATCTTGAAAAACCTTTAATGATGTATAGCAGTAGAAAAAGAAATATACATTCGCCATTCGCTGCTGAACTTATATCTTGAAAAACCTTTATTAAAATATAGCAGTAGAAAAAAAAATATACATTCACCATTCACTCCTGAACTTATATCTTTAAAAACCTTTAGTGATCTTTATCAGTAGAAAAAGAAATATACATTCGCCATTCGCTGCTGCACTTATATCTTCAAAAACCTTTATTGATGTATATCAGTAAAAATAAAAATATATTCAGCGTTCACTGTTGCAGTTATATGTGGTAAAGCCTTTATTGGCGTATTTCTGTAGAAAAATCAAGATATATTCAGCGTTCAACGCTGCAGTTATATGTGGGAATGTCCCTTTTGCGGTATGGACCGAATTACATTGTGGTGAAATTTTGTATTTACGTTTTACACACTGCGCGCTTATGTGACGACGTCCATAAGAGTGGCGCACCAATATATGTGAATACACTACGCACTAACTCTACACAAAAATGAGCCTGCATCTATCTGTGGTATTGCTTACTGGACACTACAGGGATTTTTCTGCAGTACAGAAACCACACGAGGACCGTGTCTCGCTCTTCCAGCGCGGACCTACTTCCTCCACTACTTCCCGTTTACTTCAGATCAGTCCGCCTCAGGCGCCGTTGTTTTTTTTTAAATTGACAGCCTATAACCCTCTGTTGAAAAGCCTTTAGTGGCATATATACGTGGAAAAATAAAAATATACTCGGTGTCTCACTGTTCCAAATATATGTGGTAAAGCCTTTAGTGGCATATATCAGTATAAAAGAAAAGATATTCGGCATTCAGCACTGCAAAAATGACAGTATTCAGCACTGCAGTTATATGTGGTAAAATCTTTTGTGACTTATTTTGGTGGGAAAAAAAAATTGTATCCAGCGTTCGGTGCTGCAGTTTTATGCTGTAAAATCTCTATGATGTCTCTATGATAAATATGCAGCGTGGGGGCCCCTGTGTGGCTTCTATACACTTTAAAATAATCCTTCAGCGGAGCGAATAGATGCAGGATGACCGGGACGCTCCATGACCTTCCCAGGAGTTTGTATTCAGTGATGCTGTTATATGTGGTAAAATCTTTTGTGACTTATTTTGGTGGGAAAAAAAATTGTATTCAGCGTTAAGAGCTGCAGTTATATGCGGTAAAAATTCTGAATTATTTCGAAAAAAAAAAATTTTTATTCAGAATTAAGCGCTGCACTTATATGCAGTAAAATCTTTTTTGAATTATTTCAGAGGAAAAAACTTGTATTCAGCATTAAGCGCTGTACTTATATGCAGTAAAATCTTTTTTAAATTATTTTGGTGGAAAAAAACTTGTATTCAGCATTAAGCGCTGTACTTATATGCAGCAAAATCTTTTTTAAATTATTTTGGTGTAAAAAAACTTGTATTCAGCATTAGGCGCTGCACTTATATGCAGTAAAATCTTTTTTGAAATATTTAGGTGGAAAAAAATCTTGTATTTAGCATTAAGCGCTGCACTTATATGCAGTAAAATCTTTTTCGCATTATTTCGGTGGAGAAAAACTTGTTTTCAGCATTAAGCGCTGCACTTATATCGATAAAATCTTTTTAATCATTACTTTAGAAAAAAGACGACTGAGGGGAGATCTAATAACTATGTATAAATATATCAGGGGTCAGTACAGAGATCTCTTCCATCATCTATTTATCCCCAGGACTGTGACTGTGACGAGGGGACATCCTCTGCGTCTGGAGGAAAGAAGGTTTGTACACAAATATAGAAGAGGATTCATTACTGGTAAGAGCAGTGAGACTATGGAACTCTCTGCCTGAGGAGGTGGTGATGGTGAGTACAATAAAAGGAATTCAAGAGGGGCCTGGATGTATTTCTGGAGTGTAATAATATTACAGGCTATAGCTACTAGAGATGGGTCGTTGATCCAGGGAGTACTTCTGATTGCCTGAATGGAGTCCGGAAGGAATTTTCTACTCCCGTTAATTGGGGAAAATTGGCTTCTACCTCACAGGTTTCTTTTTGCCTTCCTCTGGATCAGCTAGCAGGATGACAGGCCGAACTGGATGGACAGATGTCTTTTGTTCGGCCTTATGTACTATGTTACTATGTTACTTATATACGGGAAACTCTTTTGTGAATTATTTTGGTGGAAATGCAAATTTCCACTTCTTCCATTAATTTCCTGATCTTTTCATTAACATCGGACACACTAACTTTACACCCCCCAGCTATATATATAAGTGGTGCCAGCACCACCTAGGAGCGGATAAAGGTAAATTACACTTCCAGCCTGTTAAAGGGAATTACAGCATGATACCACAATACATTTGATATGTCATTTATCAAGAGTTTAAAGTGCCCACATATAGCACATAGCGGGACACTGCATCAAGATGAATCAGGCGTGGATCAGCCAGGATTTTCCACACACCAATGCCTGATGTATCAGATTAGATCATCCACGGTGCCACACCAACAATTTGACAAAAGAGACCGGTTTCTTCTGGCTACCTTCCTCAGCTACTATTCTAATGCTGTTACCCGCCTGATGCCACACATCTGATGCCAAGTGCTTCTTCTTTCACCCACCATCTTCCGCGGGTACTGGTATTGCCACCCACCTCTACAGTATGTCACCTTGCCACTTTGTGGCCTCCTCATGCTGCCACTACTTCCAGACTCTGACATTGTGCCACCCTGTAGAGTGTGATGCGGCTGTTGCTGCTGCCACCTCCAGACTAGTGATTAGCTGCAGGGGCAATATTCAAATTCACGATACTTTGCGAATATTTGGGCGAATATTCGTCATAAATTTGAAAATTTGCGATTATTTTCTTGATTGCGAAAATCGGCAATGTAATATGTGCGTATTGCGTAACTTTTTCAAGCTGCTAGAAGTTTCCTGAGACTGGAGAAAATGGTTGGCACAGTAGTACATTACAATAGCTTTATATGCAGATAGAGTGCTCCAATATAATCACGATTGCGCAAATAAGCAATTTATGATGCGCATATTTTGGCACAATATGTGCATCTTCATATTTTAGCAGGTCTGACTACATATTACTGATTGGTGCACTAAGTATTGATGTGAACTTGTCACTTCACAGCACTATGTCTGTAGCATGTATGTATGGACAGCAGAACCTTTTACACTACCTAAAGGTACTTTCACACTAGCGTTGGTGCGGATCCGTCTGTTTATTTGCACAGACGGATCCGCACCTCTAATGCAAACGTTTGTATCCGTTCAGAACGGATCCGTTTGCCTTAGCTGTAAAGAAAAATGACAAAGTCCAAAACGGATCCGTTTTGAATTACATTGAAAGTCAATGGGGAACGGATCCGTTTTCAAATGCACCATATTGTGTCACTGACAACGGATCCGTCCCCATTGACTTACATTGTAAAAAAAACTGATCCGTTAGGCTCCGCCTCTTCAGACGGACACCAAAATGCTGCATGCACAGAAGTCCACAGAATGGGGCCACTCTGTGGACTTCTCATGCTGTTCCCACCCTCCCCACTTCATAACTGGTCCGCTATTTTGGCTTTCAGCCTGGCTGACATCATCATTTATTTGACCTTTCTTCTGATCTGTCAGAAGGAAGGAAAAACGAGATGCACAACGGATCTTGTCTGTGTAGCAGCTTTAAGGCCTGTATGGTCCCATCAGAATTGGCTTATGATTTGGTAGCCAAAAACACAGAAGACATGCAAATATTCCATTCATGTGTCATCTCTGTTTTAGATCCACTCCATTTTTTTGCCTTTAAAAATACTGATGGATTATTGAGCAAATGCTGATCGAGTGAAGGCATATGCTCCACAGACAGTATCCGTATTTTCTGGGTAATTATTCTGACGGATCAGGGAATGGGGAAAATGAATCAGTGACGTCAACACAAACTTACTGCTAATAAGTATAAGCGTTTAATAGAACGGGTTCTGTAGACATCTATGTGGAATCAGCTGATGAGGGTGTAAAAGGAGTGCACTTCTTTTTGACGCTAACATCTACCTGTAAGGCCCTATTCACACATCCACAATGTAGTCCGCATGTATTCCGCAATTTTGCGGAATACATGCGGACCCATTGACTGTGAATGGGGCCGAGGCAGTGCGGAGAGCACACACTGTGCTCTCCGCATCCGATTCTTGCGGAGCACGCCGCCGATTTTCCGGTCCGCGGCTCCGCAAAAAAATAGAGCATGTCCTATTCTTGTCCGCAATTGCGGACAAGAAGAGGCATTTTCTATGGAGTTCGGGCAATGTGCGGTCCGCAAAAATGCGGAATGCACATTGCCGGTGTGTCCGTGTTTTGCGGATCCGCGGCTCCGTGGATCCGCAAAACACAACGGATGTGTGAATAAGGCCTAAGTCTGAGTTCATACTTGAGTTATTTGGTCAGTTTTGGCCCCGTGACTGCCCAAGTAAGTAAAGTATGCAGTGATTCTAAGAGCAACGCCTGTCATCTGCATGTCATACTATTATTTTATTACCAAAGCAGACTCCCTATGCTTGTTACTGCGAGGCACAGTATTCTACACCACTATAAGGCCCCTTTCACACGGGCGAGTTTTCCGCGCGGGTGCAATGCGTGAGGAGGACGCATTGCACCCGCACTGAATCCGGACCCATTCATTTCTATGGGGCTGTGCACATGAGCGGTGATTTTCACGCATCACTTCTGCGTTGCGTGAAAATCGCAGCATGTTCTATATTCTGCGTTTTCACGCAACGCAGGCCCCATAGAAGTGAATGGGGATGCGGGAAAATCGCAAGCATCCGCAACCAAGTGCGGATGCGTTGCGATTTTCCGCATTGTTGCTAGCAACGGGACCCAATCTCTATTATTTCCCTTATAACATGGTTATAGGGAAATAATAGCATTCTTAATAAAGAATGCATTGTTAAATGATGAGGAAGGGGTTAAAAATAATAAAAGTTAACTTACCTTAGCCACTTGATCGCGTAGTCGCGATCTGTCCTCTCTTCCCTGCAGCATCGATGATCTAAAGGACCTGTGATGACGTCACATCACATGGCCCAATCACCTGCTCCATCACTATGGTGATGGAGCATGTGATTGGTCCATGTGACCATGTGACATCATCCAAGGTCACTAATCACTATCCTCAGGCTGTGGATAGTGCTTAGGACCTTGGATGATGTCACGTGGTCACATGGACCAATCACATGCTCCATCACCATAGTGATGGAGCAGGTGATTTGGCCATGTGATGCTGTGATATCATCACAGGTCCTTTACATCTTTCAAGCTAACGGAGAGGAGGCCGGGCTCGCGATCAAATGGACCAGGTAAGTTATGATTAGTTTATTATTTTTAACCCATTCTGCACCGGGTTCAACATTAGGGAGATGGCCAAGGGTATTATTTTACATTATAACTATATTATAATGTGAAATAATACCAGCGGGACAATTTCTGACCCAAACATGCACTTCTGTGAAGAAGTGCAGGTTCGGGTTTGGGTACCAAAAGTGCAGATTTTTCTCCCGCGCGTGCAAAACGCATGACAGCGCTTTGCACTCGCAGGGAAAAATCGCGGCAATTCCCGCAACGCACCCGCACTGTTTGACGGAGTGCACCCGCAACGCCCGTCTGAAAGAGGCCTAAAGGCTCTCAGCAGCCAAGAAATTGCAGTTTTTTTATGTAATTTGCCGCGAATATATTCGGATCGAATTAAATTTTTCCTGATTCCAATACACTCGAAAAAGATGTCAAACATATTAAATATAGAGGGGGGGAGGGAGCTATATTCTCCTATATCCAAAGGAGTTGAATGTAATCATACTCCTAAATAGTGGCAACATATAAATCATCTTATGTTAAAAAAAAAAAAGGGGGATGTCCATAAACCCATAAACTATATACAGTAATAATGTGGCTATAAAAATATATATAGCAACAGAACTCCCACCCAAAACCACAAACCCACCTGATCAGGGGAAGAGAAATCGCAGTGGCCAGAACACACCTCAACGCGCGTTTCACTACCTCTGCTTCGTCAGGAGGCTAACCAATATATTCACAACAGTAATTGTTTTTCTACTTATACTTTATAAAGTGAACATTTCCTGGCCTTTCAGAAGATTATGCTTCTCAGTAGACTTCACATAGATTTTATGCACTATTTTGCAGGTATTTAATCATCTGTTTTATACTGGAATAGTATGGAAATTGGAGGAAAGTGACAATGAACATTATCCATTGTGTAATGCACCATTTTAGGTGATCTGCTCCAACTTTCACATTCTCACTCCACAGTAATAAAACTGACTAGGCATGCACATAAAATGACTGTATTTGAGGGTCTTTCCACACAGAGAAGCTATTCCTAGCATACTCTATATTTACATGGGGTGGATACATTGTGGATTTTTGTCCAGATTTTGCAGAAAGAACATCTGTAGTGTATTACAGTAGCTGCAAAGTGGATTTTACCAAATCTCTTTACCTTGCAGTGTAACTCATGTGATTTTGACACAGAATAATAGATTTTTACTCTGGTTTTGCATCCAATGTCGATGTTACCTTGGGCTACTTGTATACGTTTCAGATTATGCCTGTTTTTCCAAGTAACACATGTTTTTTTGTGCGGATTCAGTGAAGAAATGCACAGAAATCTGATTGGGAAATTTGCGCGGCATTTCTGCAAAACAGCCTGCACCCATGTTCAGGTAGCCGTAGCCTTAGGCTACGTTCACACGACTTGACAATTGTCGCGTGACAATTTTTATAATGTGAGTCTATGGTGTCGCATTGCGACATGCTGCGACTGCGACACGACAGTCGGAAAAAATCCATCCGGGATGGATTTTTGGCGACTGTTGTGTCGCAGTCTGCAACATGTCGCATGTTGCACGTGCGACACCACCATAGACTCCCATTATAAAAATGGTCGCGCGACATTAATGTGACATCAATGTCGCACTACAAATGTTGCAGTGTAGTGGTTCCCGATTTGTCGCGCGACTTTTTGTCATGCAGCAGAGTTTTCACAGAGGAAATCTGCTGTGGATTTTCTGCAGATTTCCCATGGATTTCATCGTACGTATTGCAAATGGTAAAATCTGGCGTGGATATCCGCAGCCTAAATTTACATGCAGATTTTAAAATCTGTACCTCAGGTCAGTTTTTGATGCAGATTTTATTTTTGCAGCACGTGGAAAAGATTTCTTACAATCACATCCACTTTGCAGAAGGACATTGTAACGGACCGTTACGCACACAACTCCGTTAAGGCGATATTCCCTTTTCCGGATAGACCAGCAGCTACTGCAATCACCAACTTCCCGAACTGCAAACCACACGAATTCACCAACTTCCGAACAAGAGACACACGAACCCTGGAAGCAGCCGAACAGGAAAAGCAATATGAACAGCTTACACTCCTGGCAATCAGCATACAGTCAAATCCCCCAATAACGAGACGACACTTCGCTTTGAGGGTCAAGCAGGAACTCCTCTCCTGGGGCATACAGCCTCTTTTATTTACACTCCACAAACATAGTACGACTCCACAGGGGTTTGAAATACAACCAATCAATCCGTACAATAAACACAGACACTCCCACACAAAATACAGCGACCAATCAACATACAGCCAGATATATCACAATCCCACATGGCTGGTCCATTGTGGATGCTGATTAGGTCACAGCAATGTCCATTGTGAATGCTGATTAGGTCACAGCAATGTCCATTGTGAATATTGATTAGGTCACAGGCGATGTCCATTGTGAATGGTGATTAGGTCACAGGTAATGTCCATTGTGGATTCTGATTAGGTCACAGCAATGTCCATTGTGAATGCCAACTGTCACTGGGGCCATAGTCGCAGGGTAAGAGGCTAGCAAGCAGGCCTCTCCAATGCCCAGGGATACATGGCAGTTTGTCACATATCTCCCCTTTGGGGGGAAGACTAACCAGGCACCTGACCTCCTGTCGGTCAGTGCCTACGTTAGTCGATCCCCCAACCCACAATAGACAAATGCCAGAGTAGCCCACCCACAACAAACAGGTACAAGAGTGACCCACCCACAAGAAGCAGTTACTGCACCCGGATATTCCTCTGGGGTGCTGAGGCAACATGCTGTGGGGACTTGAGGAGGGCAGAGGCCGACTGCACTCTGCCCAGCTGCCAGCTCTTCTGCTGGGGGCTGGGAACATAGTCCGGCTCAGTAGCCAGGGGAACATGGGCACCAGTGGAGGTTAACATCGCCTCTGTTAACCCTGGGGCCAAGTTAGGTGTTAGCTGGGGAGGAGAGTTTGTACTTACCCCCTCCTCCTGTTGTCCCGGTGCGGGTAGTTGGGGATCTGGACAGGCTGTCCAGCATCCCTGTAGGTCAGGCACAGAGACCACGGTCCCATCTGCGCCGTCTGGGAGATTGGTGTCTCCCCTTGTTAGGAGTAAGCTGCCGCTGGGGAGAGGGGGTGCTGTGTTCCTCTCCCTGAAACACAGGCTGCTGCTGGAGTGGGAGACCGCCTGTCTCCACTCCCGTAACATTGTCCTGCTGCTGGAGAGAGAGCCAACTGTCTCTGCTCCCTGTAGGACACACTGCTGCTGGGGGAAAGGAAGACACCTTCGGCCCCCTGGACTTCACACTGCCGCTGGGGGGGACGACACCTTCGGCCCTCTGTAACTCACACGGCTGCTGGGGAGGAAGGGCGACACCTTCGGCCCTCTGTAACTCACACGGCCGCTGGGGAGGAAGGACGGCACCTTCAGCTCCCTGCAACTCACACTGCCGCTGGGGGAGGACGACATCTTCAGCCCTCTGTAACTCACACTGCCGCTGGGGGAAGGACGACACCTTCGGCCCTCTGTAACGCACTCAGCCGCTGGGGAGGGCGGACGATACCATCTGCCATGAACTGCAGGTACTCTGCTGTTATCCTCCTCACGAACTGCACAGATTTCTCCGGGGGTTGGGTCCGAAGAAAATCAGCCGTGATCTCAGCTCTCTGTCAAATTCCTCCTGCGTGTAGCTGGGTGCCATGCTTGTTCTCCTGAAGTTCTTTCTTTTGTAGATAGGGCGCTGTACGGGTACTAACGTTGCCCTCACTTTGTAATCCAAGGAATGGTGTTGCCCTGTAGATGTCCTTCTGGGCTGTGGAAATGATCCCGCCGCCTGCCACCAAATGTAACGGACCGTTACGCACACAACTCCGTTTAGGCGATATTCCCTTTTCCGGATAGACCAGCAGCTACTGCAATCACCAACTTCCCGAACTGCAAACCACACGAATTCACCAACTTCCGAACAAGAGACACACGAACCCTGGAAGCAGCCGAACAGGAAAAGCGATATGAACAGCTTACACTCCTGGCAATCAGCATACAGTCAATCCCCCCAATAACGAGACGACACTTCGTTTTGAGGGTCAAGCAGGAGCTCCTCTCCTGGGGCATACAGCCTCTTTTATTTACACTCCACAAACATAGTACGGCCCACAGGGGTTTGAAATACAACCAATCAATCCGTACAATAAACACAGACACTCCCACACAAAATACAGCGACCAATCAACATACAGCCAGATATATCACAATCCCACATGGCTGGTCCATTGTGGATGCTGATTAGGTCACAGCAATGTCCATTGTGAATGCTGATTAGGTCACAGCAATGTCCATTGTGAATATTGATTAGGTCTGCAGGCGATGTCCATTGTGAATGGTGATTAGGTCACAGGTAATGTCCATTGTGGATTCTGATTAGGTCACAGCAATGTCCATTGTGAATGCCAACTGTCACTGGGGCCATAGTCGCAGGGTAAGAGGCTAGCAAGCAGGCCTCTCCAATGCCCAGGGATACATGGCAGTTTGTCACAGACATTTATACAGTTTTATGGGAAACTAGTACAAACACAACTAGAAAAAGGTCAGAAGTGCAAAGTAGTGTTGCTAGACGTTCTTGAAAGTTGTTTTCATGTAGATTTTTAGAGGGTTTACAATCTCTATGAAGCTTTATTAGTCTGTGGTAAAGTTTTTCTACCAGTTTCCTCCTTGCACAAATCTAGATTTTTAAGGATTTCTCCAGGATTAATCTGTGAAGTTACTTTTGAGGGCTATAAATGAATGATAAACATGGTTTTGGCTAAGTATTGATATTTGATCTTCTTTGGCTGTATTTATTGCTAGTTTGTCCTATATGCTGGGCTCCAACAAGTACAACAGTTGCTGCTATGACATCCTAGAAGTGCCGACACTTTTTGCCTTTCTGTTTTACCTGCATAATTTTATCCACAAATAAATTAAATACGCATGCTTTAAATCTTTAATAGTTTTATTAAGAAAAACTATTATTTTTGCTTAGTGTAGCTGTGGATAAGCATTGCAATATTATAGATGAACGTTATATAATATTATTATACAAGGTAAATGTACGTATCAAATGATACTATTCGTTCAATACTATTTTCTTTTACCACCTGTGCTGCATGCTTTTATTTCTAAAAAGAATAACTATACATAGTTACCTGATGGCATACTCTATTTCTGTCAGTATAGCTACATTTTGCAAGCAGTTACAGTATCTCACAAAAGTGAGTACACCCCTCACATTTTTATAAATATTATATCTTTTCATGGGACAACACCGAGGATATAACACTTTGATACAATGTAAAGTAGTCAGTGTACAGCTTGTATAACAGTGTAAATTTGGTGTGCCCTCAAAATAACTCAACACACAGCCATTATTGTTATTATTATTATTATAGACTAAGGACATGGATTACTGGAACCATGTCCTGTGGTCTGATGAGACCAAGATAAACTTATTTGGTTCAGATGGTGTCAAGCGTGTGTGGCGGTAACCAGGTGAGGAGTACAAAGACAAGTGTGTCTGGCCTACAGTCAAGCATGGTGGTGGGAGTGTCATGGTTTGGGGCTGCATGAGTGCTTCTGGCTGTGGGAAGCTACAGTTCATTAAAGGGAACCATGAATGCCAATATGTACTCTGACATACTGAAGCAGAGCATGATCCCCACCCACCCATCAGAAACTGAGCATGATAATGACCCCAAACACACCTCCAAGATGAGCACTGCCTTGCTAAAGAAACAGAGGGTAAAGGTGCTAGACTGGCCAAATATGTCTCCAGACCTAAACCCCATTGAGCATCTGTGTGGAATCCTCAAACGGAAGGTGTCTAACATCCACCAGCCCCGTGATGTCATCATGGGGGAGTGGAAGAGGATTCCAGTGGCAACCTGTGAAGCTCTAGCGAACTCCATTCTCAAGAACGTTAAGGCAGTGCTGGAAAATAATAGTGGCTACACAAAATATTGACACTTTGGGCACAATTTGGCCATTTTAACTTAGGAGTGACTACTTTACATTGTATCAAAGTGTCATATCTTCAGTGTTGTTCAATAAAAAGATATAATAAAACATTTACAAAGATGTGAGGGGTGTACTCACTTTTGTGAGATGCTTAAAGGGGTTGTCCAAGTTATATTTATTGATGACCTATCCTCAGGATAGGTCATCAATATCAGGTCGCGAGGGTCCGACACCCGGCACCCCCGCCGATCAGCTGTTTGAAGAGAAGGCGGCGCCGTGCCAGCGCTGCCTCCTCTTCATTGTTTACCTACTGCCGTTGCATCTGCAGCGGTGAGCAGGTGTAATTACACCCAAGCAGTTCCATTCATTTCAATGGGACGGCTCGTTTCTATACAAGTGTATACTACAGAGCCGTCCCATTGAAATGAATGGAGCTGCTTGAGTCTAGTTACACCTGCTCACCACTGCAGATGCAGCGCCAGCATGTAAACAATGACGAGGAGGCAGCGCTGGCACGGCGCCGCCTCTTTCAAACAGCTGATCGGCGAGGTGCCGGGTGTCGGACCCGCGATCTGATATTGATGACCTATCCTGAGGATAGGTCATCAATAAATATAACTTGGACAACCCTTTAAATGATTAAAACATTTGTGGTAAACATATTTAACAAATGTTATTTATTTTGTATTTTATTATCTATATTTAAAAATGCTGTATTTTATACACAGGTCACAAAGGCTAGCATAGGCTGACAATCCCTGTTCTGTAAAGATCACTGTTCAGTAGCCATCTCATTATCATCACAGGCAGGTGTACAATGAAAGAAGAAACCTCTATATAGATAACACAGGCTCAACCTTTCACAATAAATGATGGCCACAGCTTAGCTATTCCCCCTTCCAACACAATCACCTCTGCACAGGTCACAGAGCATGTCTTTAATATAGGCCTATAGACAATTAGATTGTAATTGAATTTGATTGGAATATGCTTACATAAATAAAAGTTGTGATACAGATACCAGTGTCTGACATACTGGGCAGGAACCCCTGATGACACCTATTTATTGGCAAAACTTGTCAGGTTTTTAGTGAACAGTGTGTGTGTTATTTTCAGTTTGATTCTTACAAGTGTAAGAAAATCATAAAAGACCAATAAGAATACATAAAATGTAAGGGCATAAGAACTCTGCTTCTCACCCTTGAGATTAATAGCCATTTATAGGCAGGAATATGCAGAAGTAGCTTAATAATTAAGACATCTGTATGTTAGAGGATATGTGACTACAGCTTTTAAATAGATAACAGATTAAGGTAAATATATTCATTATATGTAATGGGTGAATGCTTTTAATTACACATTAATAAAAGATACATTTTAGGAAAGACCAGCAGTTAGAGAGAAATCAAGCTGTAGACTGTGTCATCCCTCTAATGGTGATATATACATTGTAAAACATCTTTCTAAATGCTGTTAACAGAAGCTCAGGCAAGGTGAATGCCACCATGATCATGTACTGAATAAAAAACCAGAAAATTAAAAAAAATATATAAAAAAAAGTAGCATTTAGCTTTTTTCTTTCAAACTTAAAAATATAGGTGATGCATTCCTTTTGAAAGTTTTTTGCTTTAAATAATATATATATATACATTTTGATATGTATCTAGATACATTATATGCATGGTAGGCCTTGATAAATAGAACCCTGTTGTCCTTGTGTGGTTTGCACAGTATAATTGAAGAATGACGTATTTACCCTTTAAATGAGATGCTGGAAGTTGTTTCTGCCAGCGGCAATGCAAGGTTGTGCCCATCTTATCATGTTCAGGAACATCTTCTGCACAACCACACTTAAGGTCACACATCATTGGGTCTGGTGACCATGAAGGCGACAACCCTTTACATACCGTATGTTCTATGATTGCTGCATGAACTTGCCATATGGCAAGTTGCCCCATCTTGCTGAATGCAGTGCTCAGCCAGTGATCAGTTAACAATTACATCCGTCACAGATTCTGTGTTATACATCTTCCACAGCAAACCATGTATACTGCTTTTTGATCAAATGGGAAGGTCTGTCAAAACAGTCCTGTGTTTTTCTGAATGAGCCTGTGTGTACATATGCTTCCACTATCATAATTCTCCAATACAGCATGTTAGACACACTCACACTTACAACCCTACTGCCCTCCACAAACAGTATCTCTTGACTGAAAGCGAGGATATCTCAAGGGTCTTATTCATTTCGTAAAATGCTCTGTATATCTCATACACAAAAATATTTATTACACTTACAGGTGGCTTTAAGGTGACTTGGGTCTAAAAAAAAATAGGTGTCCTCTAAATGAAGTTTTTGAATTTTATTCTCGGGTGCCGTTTTCCTTTGAGTTGTCTACAATAGTAAATGAGTGTATGAGAAGTGCGTGGCCTGGATGATCAGGTCCTAATTGGACCAAAATGTCTGGTACTATATACAAGTGACAATAAATAATGCTTATATACTTGAACCTGGACAAGTTTTCCTATTAATAAACTTTAAGATCAACTTGCAAAAACAGTTTTGGAATGCCATGGATTTTCTTTTTACTATTGTGGACAACCGAGTCCTCTATAAGCACACAACACATGGCACAAAGTTCAGGTCTCATTTCTTTTGCACTTTTGGGCAGAGTACTTTTTCTAGATAAGGCATTAAAAAAAGCGAAGCAATTTTAGGAATTGTACAGTTTTAGAGAAATATCTTGTGAAACAGCTTGTGTCACAATATCTTAGAGAATGATGCTGAATGTGTCATTATGATGCACTGTCTGCACTCTGCTGTTTACTGATTATGTAATTCATGCACATTTGAAAGGGAAATTTAGCTTTTCACTGAATGTCAACATAGCTCAATTCATTTTAATGAGTTCTGTGTTTGAACTTTCTTTATAGGAGGTAAGAAGAAGTAGCAAGTTGATCTATACATTCAAGCACTGAAATTGTACACATTATTACAAATTATTTTCATTTGTATAATACTATGCAATTCTGTTTTGTATTCCACTTTATTCATATACTGTATAACCTACTAATTTCATACATAGAATACATGAAGAATTGGTAGAATATGGAAGACATAGGGTATATTCCACCATTCTATGACAAATTATAAACCTGTTCTTCCTTAGAGGTGTGAAGCCTTTGGGCCCCAATGCAAAGTCTCAAACAGGAACCTCACTTACCATGGTCCTATGGGCCCCCTTCAAACACCAAGGACTACATGTAACTGCTGCAAGGTCACCTGAGTGGACGGTGTTAGTTCACACCTGGCAGTTAGCTCGGCCATGCAAAGTTTCCACCAGAGGCTTCTAGGTAGACTGCACGCCTGATTTCAGACTCTTGCTCTCAGCCCTGAGAGCTCCACAGTAACACCAGCAGCTTCCAGGATAATCACCTCTCCACCTGCTGAGGTGGCTGCCTTTTAAAGGCCCGGAAAAAGTCCGGCCTGGACCGTGGGGAATAGTCTCCCACCCAGCACTTGACTATTCCCAATAAGAGCCGGCCCGGATCGGCTTTGTAGCCATACTAAATATCAATGTGTCAAACAGCACTAGCTGCTGCTGACACAAAAAAATCCGGCTCTTATCTCACCGAGGCCAGGAACCTCGGTGACACGTACCTTCCGTCGACGACAGAACCTTGCGCCCTCTTACAGCACATAAAATATAACATGTTGTAGGGTTTAATGTTTAGCCAAATTCGCTACCAGAGTAGTCATATGCAGCACTACTGCTACCACCAACACAGCTACACATTTCAGTCATCATGTTCTCCTCCTTCACTAAATAACATAATTGAAGCCCTTATGTCATTTTTATGCATATTTTTTTTAAAAAAAGACTACATTTGCTGCCCAATAAAAATAAATAACCTCCAAGCAACCCAGCTCTATCTGAATATGCACCATTGTTCTGTCCTCATATCTTGTGATGTTCACAATAGCATGTTGTTCATTTAAAAGAAAATCAGTACATCATATGATAATATAAAAGAAAAATCCTAAACACTACATATTCTCTTCATATCAGTGTGAGAGTGGACCTTACATATCAGCTTCAATTTACAGACAAATGACCAATTATGCTCCACAGACAGGGACTTCATGAGGAGACCAAAACCTTGCCCACCCTACACAGCCAATGGTCACAGCAGGTGGTGATGTTGCGGCCACTGTATTACGGCCATCCAGTCGAGACACAGACTAAGGCACTTACTTCTGGTACAACGCAGAATTCAATTTCAATAATAGCATAATGTTTACTGCAGGTCCTTAAAGGGGTTCTCCAGAAATTAAGAAAATGAAAATATTTAAATATTACTAGTATAAATATAGTATATAATATATATATAGTATATAATATATAACGGTTCATTTTGTCTAGGGAGCAATCATTAAGAGAAATAAAATGGCCGCCATCCTATCAGTACACACAAAACCTGTCCTAATCACACATCAGGACAAGTAACTTTACAACACTGAGGTAAAATGCTGCCTCATCCTCCCCTCTGTTCTGCTTGTCAGGAAGTATAATCCTGAATACAGATGATAAGATCTTCAGCTGAAATGGAGTTCATGAGGAGACATGAAGTACACAGAGGACGGAAAGGACTCCTCTTTGTACTTCATGTCTCCTAATGAACTCCATTCCTACAGAGATTTATCTGAAGATCATATTAACCTGTATTCAGGATCATAATCCCTGAAAAGTAAGAGAGGAAGATGGCGCAGCTCTTTACCTTGTCCTCTTGAGTAATTAGGACAGGTTTTGTGTGGACTAGTAGGACGGCGGCCTTTTTATTTCTCCTAATGATTGTTACCCGGACAAAACGAGCCATAATAACTAATTTATTTATTTATTTTATGTACTTCTATATCGCTACTATATTCTGCAGCGCTTTACAGTCATTAGCATCCCCATACTGTCCCCAATGGGGCTCACAATCTAAGGTGTAAAAGGTATTTGGTAATATATTTATAATGTATATTTAAGTATTTTCTTTTTCTTAATTCCCGGGGAACCCCTTTAAGTAACAAGACATCCCCACACAAAAAACTTCCACCATAATTTCTGACTATTGGTATGTAGAATACTTTATAGACTTTACATTTTTGAGGCTCAGAAAGTTCGGGGAGAATTTAAGACCGGTGTTTTAGACACCATACTTAATAAAGCCCCATAGCTAGCAGAGGATCTGCCATAACTTTGGCGCATCCAGCACCAGTTCTAAATTTAAGACAGCTTCTAGCTGGCTTACATTTAGAACATTTTCTATGCCTAAAACAGGAGTAGACAATGAGAAATGAGAAGAGCCTGCCGGCCCGTTCACTTCACTGCCCACGCCATGCCCACAATTTTAGACTTGGCGTAAGCGGGGACAAATCACAAATAGCAGCACAAATAATGGTTGTGCCTCCATCTGCGCCTGAAATCTGTGCTGGATGCGCTGAAGTTATGGAGAGGTTGGCACCTCTTCAAAACTTCGGCAGAACCATCGCCAGTTCTAAATGTAAGACACCAATGTATTTATAGTGTGGTAAGGTGCAAGGTACCGTTGTCGACGGGAGGTATGTGTCACCGAGGTTCCTGGCCTCGGTGAGGTAAGAGCCGGGTTTTTGTGTCAGCAGCAGCTAGTGCTGCTTGACAATTTGATATTTAGTTTGGCTGCAAAGCCAATCCGGGCCGGCTCTTACTGGAAGTAGGCAAAGAGTTGGGTGGGTGCCTGTTCCCCACGGTCCAGGCCGGACTTTATCCGGGCCTTTCAAAGGCAGCCTCCTCAGCAGCTGGAAGTGATTGTCCTGGAGCTGCTGTTAGGCTGTGGAATCACTTGGGTTTGAGAGTGCTGATCCATGCTGTGTTGTGTGGAGTTCTCTGGGCTGGAAGCAAGACCCCAAGCAAGGAGGAGTGCAGACGGCCTGGAAGCCGGAGGTCGATCGCCTTGCGGCTGGACTGACAGCTAGGTGCGAACCTGCACCTAAAGCCTCCCAGGTGACTGGAACCTGTTTTGGACTATTTTGTTTTTCTGCACGTTTTCTGATGGGTGTGAATTAACACCAAGTGACTGTTTGTTGTGTATTTGCTACAAGTGTGAATTAAACACTGTTTGCTACACTTTCTGGACTCCGTTTTGCCTTTTTACTGCACCCGCACTGCTATCTACCAAGGTGACTCCCCACATTTGGTGGAGGATGCGGGCATGCGCAGTGAGGCTGGCGTGAACGCCGAAGTTTGTTTGTTTTGCTGGGCACGAGTGCATAGAATATATTAAACCAGCAAAGCTACAAGTAGGAATTGCTGGCAACATGGAGGCGGCTGTGAAAGCTCTCATAGAGGCTAACGTGCAGCAGCAGGAGACCAACCAGCTACTATTACAGCACGTGATGGCTTTACAAGCTGCAGGAGCGTCCCACCATGTCCATGATGCCCGGAAAGCGGTCCGTGCGGCGATCCCAAAAATGACCCCCTCGGATGACGTTGAGACGTATCTGGCGGTCTTTGAGAAGGTAGCCGTGAGGGAGAAGTTACCCCGTGACCAGTGGGCCGAGGTGGTCGCTCCTTTCCTGGCATCCGGACCCCAGCAGGTTTTTTTTGACCTAGCAGATGACCAGGCTGCTGATTACCCCACGGTGAAGGGGGAGATCCTGGCCAGACTGGGGGTAAATGTGTTGGTCCGGGCTCAGCGGGTCCACCAGTGGGACTTTAAAACGGCTGAACCCGCCAGGCCGCAGTACTATGAGTTGCTGCACAGGTTGCAAAAGTGGCTGCAGCCTGAGGTTCTAAGTCCAGCTGCTATGCTGGACCGTCTGCTGGCCGACATCTTTTGGAGGGCCCTGCCTTATCCCCTCCAGCACTGGGTCGGCCAGGCGTCTCCGGTATGTGCCCTGGAGATGGTCGACCTGATGGAGCGTTACGAGGCCACCAGAAACCTGCAGGGGAGTCTTGCTGGGAAGGGGTCAGTCAAACCCCGGAGGCCTCCACCCCAGTTCAGACGTCCGGCGACAGAGAGGCCTGCACGGAATGTGCCCCCTGCGGATCCGCCTCCCGTGGTATGCTGGAGGTGTCAGGAGCCAGGCCACATCAGGGCCGACTGTCCGCATCGGGGTGAGCCGATGGAAGGGAACTACGGCTATCGCCACTCCCTGTATGCACGGAAGCTGTGTGCAACTGGCACCCGTGAGGTGCAGGACAATAACCACCTGTGTCAGGTAGAGGTGGGAGATTCTCTGGCGGTGGCCCTGCTGGACTCCGGGAGTTTAGTCTCCCTGGTAAGAGCTGCCCTGGTACGGCCTGCGGAGTATACCGGCCGTAAAATCGGGGTCCTGTGCATCCACGGAGACCTAAAAGACTACCCCACTGCACTAGTGACTTTGTCCACAGCGGCTGGTAAGTGGACCCATGAGGTGGCTGTCGCTACTAAACTCCCACACGAACTGATACTTGGGAGGGACTTCCCAGGTTTTCCGGCGCTGTGGCCGGCAATAAAGGTATCTGATGGACCCGAGACAGGGGTAACCCTAGTAGAGTGGCCTGATACCACTGGAAGGTCAGAACCCTGGGAGCCCGAATCTGAAGGGCCAGCGGTAGGGGTGACCACTGCTCCAGCGGTAGAGGGGAGGCAACCCCACTGAGGGTAATGGTGGGAGACACGGAGGACTTGCCACCGGGACCTGAGTTGGCAGACCTCAATGTCTCCGGGGAAAATTTTGGGACCGCACAACACCGGGACCAAACCCTAACCAGGGCCTGGGAAAGTGTTGTAATGATTTATGGTAAACCCCAGAAACCTGGGGCTGAATTAATGTTCCCACGATTTATTGTTCTTCAGGATATGTTGTATCGGGTGAACCAAATCCGAGGTGAGCCCGTTGAACAGCTGGTGGTGCCCACCGCATATCGCAAGCTTGTTATGGAGCTTGCCCACCAACATGTTCTTGGGGACACATGGGGTGGCAGAAAACGCAGGACCGCGTACTACGGCGATTTTACTGGCCCGGTTTGTTTAAGGAAATAGAGGAGTTCTGTAAGTCCTGTCCGACCTGTCAGGTAAATAGCCCCCAGTCGCATTACAGAAGTCCCCTGGTCCCTCTCCCAATAATTGAGGTCCCATTTGAGCGTATTGCAATGGATCTGGTCGGGACCCGCATCGAAGTCTGCTAGGGGTCACCAACATATCCTGGTGATTCTGGACTATGCTACTCGATATCCAGAGGCGGTGCCTCTGCGACATACCTCGGCTAAGCTCATTGCAAAAGAGTTAATGGAAATGTTTTCCCGTGTGGGCCTGCCAAAAGAGATTCTGACCGACCAAGGGACCCCTTTTATGTCCAAAGTTATGAGGGAACTGTGTAAATTGTTGCGTATAAAGCAGTCTACGGACGTCCGTTTACCATCCGCAAACAGACGGTCTTGTCGAAAGGTTTAACCAAACTCTAAAAAATATGTTAAAAAGGGTGGTGTCCAGAGATGGGAAGGACTGGGACCTGCTTCTGCCCTATCTCATGTTCGCCGTGCGAGAGGTGCCCCTACTGGGTTCTCGCCCTTCGAACTGCTTTATGGCAGACACCCTCGGGGCCTGTTGGATATCGCCAGGAAGCGTGGGAACAACAGCCTGTCCCCCACAAAAGTGTCATTGAGTATGTCACCCAGATGCAGGACCGGATGGAAAGGGTGTTGCCGCTGGTCCGGGAGCATATGGAGGCAGCGCAACAAGCCCAGAGTAGGGTGTATAATCGTCAGGCTAGGGTACGGGACTTCAATCCGGGAGATCGGGTTTTGGTTCTGGTACCCACCCTGGACAGCAAGTTCCTAGCTAGGTGGCAGGGCCCCTATGAGGTTATCGAGAAGGTAGGGGAAGTAAATTACAAAGTACACCAGCCAGGGCGGCGCAAGCCGGAGCAGGTGTACCACGTAAATTTACTGAAGCCGTGGAAAGACAGGGACACGGCCGACGACAACAGCCCCCGGCCAGGGCTTCTAGGTGACAAGGGTCCAGCCCCACAGTTCGAGGCCTGCGAAGCGGTAGCCACGGTAAAAATTGCAGACAGCCTGTCTTCCAAACAAGTTCAGGAAGTCAGGGAGTTCATCAGTCGGAACACGGATGTGTTCTCGGACCTCCCTGGCCGCACGTCTCTCATCCAACATGACATCGTCACTGAGCCTCAGGCCAAAATCCGGTTAAAACCATACCGGGTACCCGAGGCTCGGCGACGGGCCATCGCGGAGGAAGTGCAATTAATGTTGAAGCTTGATGTCATTGAGGAATCGAAAAGTGAGTGGGCCAGTCCCATAGTTCTAATACCCAAGCCGGATGGGACGTTGCGGTTCTGCAACGATTTTCGCAAGTTATATGAAGTGTCCAAGTTCGATGCGTATCCCATGCCCGGGTAGACGAGCTTGTTGAGAATTTAGGGCAAGCCCGTTATTTTTCTGTGCTAGACCTCACTAAAGGATACTGGCAAGTACCCTTAACGGAGGCGGCCAAGGAAAAACGCTTTGTTACCCGCAGGGCCTGTATCATTACAAGGTGTTACCCTTTGGCCTGCATGGCGCCCCGCCACCTTCCAACGGTTAATGGATATTGTGCTGCGACCTCATCGTCGGTACGCCTCGGCCTACTTAGATGATGTAATCATCCACAGCACCGACTGGGAAAGCCATTTGCCCAAAGTGCAGGCGGTAGTAGATGCCCTGAGGAAAGCTGGTCTAACCGCCAATCCAAAGAAGTGTGCGATTGGGTTGGAAGAGACCAAATATCTGGGATATGTTATTGGGCGCGGAGTCATCAAGCCGCAGGTAACTAAGGTAGAGGCCATTCGTAACTGGCCCCGACCGGTCACCACCAGGCAGGTAAAGTCCTTCCTGGGAATTGTAGGGTACTACATGCGGTTTGTGCCCCACTTTGCCACAATAGCAGCGCCGTTGACAGACCTGTTGAAGGGGCGAAAGTCGGGAAGGTTAGCTGGAATGAGAAGGCGGAGGAGGCTTTCTCCGCGTTGAAGTCGGTCCTGTGTGGGTCCCCGGTTTTGGTGACACCCGACTTCAACAGGGAGTTCGTCGTTCAGACGGATGCCTCGGAGGTAGGTCTCGGTGCAGTACTGTCTCAGGAAGTCAATGGGGAAGAACATCCCGTTGTCTTCCTGAGCCGTAAACTCACCCCAGCCGAGACCAGGTATAGTATAGTGGAGAGGGAGTGCCTGGCCATCAAGTGGGCACTCGAATCTCTCCGCTATTACCTGTTAGGAGGACCATTCCCCTCTCAAGTGGATGAGCCAGGCCAAGGAGAGGAATGCTCGGGTCACCAGGTGGTTCCTGTCCCTGCAAAATTTAAAATTTTCGGTGGAACACAGGGCAGGCCGCTTGCAGGGTAACGCAGATGCCCTGTCCCGCGTCCACTGCCTCACATGTGTTCACCCCTCAGGGTTGAACAAAGGGGGGTATGTGGTAAGGTGCAAGGTACCGTTGTCGACAGGAGGTATGTGTCACCGAGGTTCCTGGCCTCGGTGAGGTAAGAGCCGGGTTTTTGTGTCAGCAGCAGCTAGTGCTGCTTGACAATTTGATATTTAGTTTGGCTGCAAAGCCAATCCGGGCCAGCTCTTACTGGGAGTAGGCAAAGAGTTGGGTGGGTGCCTATTCCCCACGGTCCAGGCCGGACTTTATCCGGGCCTTTAAAAGGCAGCCTCCTCAGCAGCTGGAAGTGATTGTCCTGGAGCTGCTGTTAGGCTGTGGAATCACTTGAGTTTGAGAGTGCTGATCCATGCTGTGCTGTGTGGAGTTCTCTGGGCTGGAAGCAAGACCCCAAGCAAGGAGGAGTGCAGACGGCCTGGAAGCCGGAGGTCGATCGCCTTGCGGCTGGACTGACAGCCAGGTGCGAACCTGCACCTAAAGCCTCCCAGGTGACTGGAACCTGTTTTGGACTATTTTGTTTTTCTGCACGTTTTCTGATGGGTGTGAATTAACACCAAGTGACTGTTTGCTGTGTATTTGCTACAAGTGTAAATTAAACACTGTTTGCTACACTTTCTGGACTCCGTTTTGCCTCTATACTGCACCCGCACTGCTATCTACCAGAGTGACTCCCCACAATAGAAACTGTATATTTGTCATATTTATGAAGCACCTATTCCACTTTACTGACATAAAAGTCGATAGAAGCTAAATGTGTCTTTTTATATGCTTAATTTAAAAAATATAAATTCGTCAGAGATCTGGGGTGTTGAGCTTTGCATTCTGCATTGCCTGGGAGTTGTTAATGCATGTACTGGGAAATTGGGGGAGCAGGGGGCCCATATTAATTTATGTTTGGTGTCCTATGAGATCTGTGTAGGGCCACTTTCACTATCTGTGATAATATTGAGTGACAGTGAGCAGTTCATGCACCCCTTTTAGGTTAATGCTTAACAGATTCTTAATGTAAGCTTTGCATATTTTTCTCTGTAGACAAACATTTATCTATCTACACATTATTTATGTAGCCCCTTCCTTTTGACTTAACTTTTTGTGCAGTGAAGTATTTTTAGCCTGCATTACTTTTACAGCTGCTGTGAATGCTCTGCTCCCTTACTGAACTAGATGTTAAGCTAAGGCCAAACAACTTTCAGACTGCTTACGGGACTATTATACTAAAGAAAACATGTCACATAAAATTTAATCATTGTTAATTTACTGTGTGTTTTCTAAATCAAAAAGCTAAAAGTTCAATGAATAGAAGATAATTGTTGTTCTGACTGCGGAGAGAAAGGTCTGCATGAATACAGCATGCTGTGCAGTGGAAGAACATGTTGTTAAGCTGTGTCCCTCCTGTACTTTATTTTATGATTCAATAAAATTTCCAGTCGTATACAGTATGTAGGTTTAAAGCCCATGGTAGTTATATTCATGGGGGTCATTTAAAGTTGAATTTCTACTGTTGAATCATCAGTTCTCTTTGTGTTCTTTAGGCCTAGTTCACGCGACAGTAATTTCCATCAGTGATTGTGAGCCAAAACCAGGTGTGGGTCAAAAACACAGAACAGGTGCAAATCTTGTAGATGTGGTGGTAGAGGTGGTGGTGGGGGTGGTAGTGGCCCTGATGTAGTGTAGTTGTGTCACGGTGTCCTACCTCAGACCGCCACTTCCTGGGGTCCATGGCAGTGAAAGTTGTAGCACTGAAGAATAAGGCCAGAGTTGAACGTAAGAAAATCCTTTTTAACTAAGTGCAACACAGAACTTGAAAATACATACAGTAGCAGCAGGCTTTAGTTTAATTCTTCTTTGTTACCAACGGAGGAGGTATGATAGCAAGCTAGATGGCTGCAGTTCTGCACTTAGTTGCTTAGTCTGCACTTTAGCTGTAATCCCTCACCTTACAGCATCCCTCACCTTACAGCAGTGTCTGTAGGAGCAATGTCACAGTACACCATGCTGTCTGGGATCTCAAGGCTTCACTTGAGTTCTTTCTTCAGTTCTTGAGAGTAGGTGCTCTTTGAGCTGCTTCCTGACTCTATGGCAAAAGAGGGATAATTTGGGTCCTGCAGTTCATCATGGGGAAATGATACAGTTCTTAGTGCTCTATGGGCTGCTTCCTCACTCCCCCATTATCTGGACAGGAACTCTCCCGCCCCCCCTCTGCCTAACTCTGACTATAGAATACTGTACTACACTAGACTTCCACCTCCTGGCAGGAAGTTGGACCAGACCATTCTACCAGGAGGGGTGGAACAGGGTGGTTAAGCCCTGCTACAGTCAGCCATTGCCAACCAATACCTTCCCCTGCAGGATAAGATTACATAGTACAGATGACATACAAAACATCACATAGAATTGCATATAAAATGTATAAAATACAGAAATTAAAGAACACAATAGTAATACCCCTCAAGTCTGGGGTATTACATCTTGACTTTCCCAAAATTTCAGATTCCAACTGAATCTGAATCTTTGTGATTTGATTCGGACAAATCACTAAAAATGGCAGCCACTATTTTACAGGTCAGAAGACAGAAAAGGCATCTGCCACCAAAAAGGGATAATTTGTGGACAATGTTTTAATTAAAAAAAAAATCTGGCAGTTCAGTGTGTAATCAAGCTCTTTGTTACCATGTGTTTACTCATAACAATACATGTTGCTATCACTTTGACGTTACCAATGCTGCCTTGCCTTTAAAGAGATTTAAAGGGGTTGGATACAGTCCTAGAATCCTAAAAGACCCCAAAGTATCATACACATCTGATTTGGGTAGAACTTATTCATACCTGTATGGAATCTGCCAACCATTTCCTTAGAATCGGACCCGAATAGAATTTCACAAAATTCGCTCATCTCTACATGTAATTCTTAGTGTCCCCTGCAGCACCTGCTTCAAATGAAATGTGGGACTAGCTGTGAATGTCACCAGCAAAATCAGCAGTTAAAAGGGTTTGATTGAGGTGCGACTACTCTTTCCAATTTGAATGTTTAAAAAATACCACAATATATTAATGACCACAATATATTGAAATTGGACTGCCAATCATATCATATATAGGATAATGTTTTCCTATAGTGGAAATCCTGCTCCGCTGAAAGTCTGAAAATGTAATTAAAGTCAACAGGTCAATACTGACTACAATTGCTAGTTAGGTAAATGCTGACACTTTCTTTGATACGGGTAATGAAGGTCCCATGAGCACTAGGGGTTTCTTTGTTTTTGCATCTCTTTCTCTCCTCCTTTCTGTTAACTATTTTGCATGGAAAGCATCACTTCGACATTTTGGACATGGTAACTAAAGAAGCAATTAAAGAATTTCATGGAAACGATTAGCATGAAATCTTTCCTCAGAAAACAGAAGATTGACTTCTCCATGTGTAATTACTTTCAGATAAAGTCAGGTGTCGGAAGTACAGTACGTCTTTCTATGCTTCAGAAGGAAAAACCTACTAGATTTCTTCTTTATACATCATATTGTTTTATGGTTTAACATGCTGTGGTGATTCATGGCTTAACACATCTTTATAGAGGTCAGATGCAAATAATGGCTTAATCAGCTATTTTCAGAACTACAATAACAGTGAATAGAGAAAGCTGCACGGCCATCTTTCCATTCATGGCAGCCATGAGACAGGGTCCAGCTCTCAAGGTAGGAGCAGGTCCCAGGTCCTATGGATATGGCATAAATATCCTGATGGGAATACCCTTTGAAATCATAAAATTCTTTGCATATACCACAAGAGTAATAAATATTATAGAATTATTCAGCAGAGAAATGTGGACCTATTCAAGCAAATTCACTTTAGCCAGAACGTTTATATTTAATATGTCCAACCATGTAAGAAAAGAACAAAGTCCATAGGCAAATCTCTACCTATTACTTCTTATATAGCTCCAACATATTCCGCAATGCTGTAGAGAGAGGCTGTCTTCATTGACATCGATTACTTATCCCGAATGGTGCTAACAATGTAATGTCTCTATCTCAGACACACATAGCGGGGCGTAAGCGGGGCGTAACTAGAAATGTCTGGGCCCCACAGAAACTTCTTTGCAACCCACTCCTCTCGTGTAACCCCCACTCTTGTGGCTAGTCAAGATCGCACTCTGACGAGGCCTGGCAGCCGCTCTGTCCTTTTCCTACAGTGTCACTGTATATAATGCCATTGTATAATACTGTTAAGGGGCGAAGACAATTTTTACTCCTCCTCCTGGATGGGCCCCTTCTGATTTCAAGACAAAACAAAAATGACCCCTTAGCACATGTACGACGTTTGTTAAATCAATATCTATTACCATTTGGTCATTTGACCAGAATACGTCTACTTTCATGTGCTCATAATTAAATCTTCCCTTTATTTCTACATTAAACATCAAACTAATATCAACTGTGAGACTTTTGATTAAAAATATTAGTAAATATCTAACAGGAAGCCTGTGACGGTTGATTAAACTGAGGTGTCAGCCGTGTGCTGTTAGTTTTCCACAGCATTTAACAAATTGCAACACTGTAAGCTTCAAACAGTCGGAGAAATCCGACTGGCTAAATTTTGTTGCTATCCCACTGATTTCCTATTCTTATACAGTCTCCTTATGCTAGCTGCTTGTTACTGAACCTAAATACACACATACACATACTCCCTGCTTCCCGAAATGTTTCGCCGGCTAACCGGCGCCTTCAGAGGAGCATGCAAGGTGTATATGTATGTGTGTTTTTAAGTTCAGTAACAAGCAGATCATATCTGACTCCGAGAAGGGGGTTTAGAATGGGTATATATGACACCACCAATTGCTTTAAATGTGGGACCTCATGTCTCCCTTGTGTGAAATCCATCTGGGTGGGGTGGATTAGGGTCGGAATAAAGGTTCTAAATTCTATTTGCAATGATTTTAGCTAAAAATTTGTAATCTTGGTTCATTAACCCCTTAAGGATCAGGCCATTTTTTGCTAATCTGGCCAGTGTCACTTTAAGTGGTGATAACTTTAAAACACTTTTACTTATGCAGGCCATTCTGAAAGGGTTTTTTCGTCACATATTGTACTTCATGACACTGGTAAAATGGAGTCAAAAAAGTTCATTTTTATTTATCCAAGTTTCATTTTTTTTATTTATATAATACATAGTGATACCTCAAAAAATAGTTATTACTTTACATTCCCCATATGTCTACTTCATGTCTGGATCATTTTGGGAATTATATTTTATTTTTTGGGGATGTTACGACTCGAGACTTAGAAGTTTAGAAGCAAATCTTGAAATTTTTCAGAAATTTTCAAAAACCCAATGTTTAGGGACCAGGTCTGAAGTCACTTTGTGAGGTTTATATAATAGAAACCACCCAAAAATGACCCCATTCTAGAAACTACACCCCTGAAGCTATTCAAAACTGATTTTACAAACGTTGTTAACCCTTTAGGTGTTCCACAAGAGTTAATGGCAAATAGAGATAAAATTTCAGAATTTAGATTTTTGGCAAATTTTCCATTTTAATCTATTTTTCCAGTAGCAAACCAAGGGTTAACAGCCAAACAAAACTCAATATTTATTGCCCCGATTCTTTAGTTTGCAGAAACACCCCAAACTACTGTAGCCCCCTGATGCACCCCTAGTGTACAAACTTCATAAAAGTGACCCCATCTAAGAAACTACACCCCTCAAGGTATTCAAAACTGATTTTACGAACTTTGTTAAGCCTTTAGGTGTTGCACAAGAGTTATTGGCAAATGGGGATGAAATTTAAGAATTTCATTTTTTTGCCAAATTTTCAATTTTAACCCATTTTTTCCACTAACAAAGCAAGGGTTAACAGCCAAACAAGACTGTATCTTTATTTCCCTGATGCTGCCGTTTACAGAAACAACCTATATGTGGTCGTACACTACTGTACGGCCACATGGCGGGGCATAGAGGGAAAGGAGCGCCGTGTGGTTTTTGGAGGGCTGATTTTTATGGACCGGTTTATTTACACCGTGTCCTTTTTCAACCCCCCTGATGGACCCCTGGAGTAGAAACTCTCTAAAAGTGACCGCATTTTGGACACTACGGGATAAGGTGACTGTTTTGTTGGGTCTATCTTTAGGGTAGATATGATTTTTGGTTGCTCTATATTACATTTTTGTGAGGTAAGGTTACCAAAAATTGAAATTCTGAAATTTCATCTCCATTTGCCATTAACTATTAAGGAACACCTAAAGGGTTAATAAAGTTTGTAAAATCAGTTTTGAATACCTTGAGGGGTGTAGTTTCTTAGATGGGGTCACTTTTAGGGAGTTTCTACTCTAGGGGTGCATCAGGGGGGCTTCAAAGGGGACATGGTGTCAATAAAAAGGCCATCAAAATTGGCCTTCCAGAAACCATGTAATAAATATTAAAGGGCTTCTGTCACCCTCAAGTGTGCAATTTTGAGTAGCTGACATTAGCTATTTGTTAATGTCAGCTGATTTCAAACATACCTTTCTTATCTTAGGCTCCATTCACATGACCGTATGTCGTCCGCAAAAAAACGGATCCGTTTTTTCTGATCCATAGACTACAATATGGTCATGTCCTGATTTTCACTGACAAGTATAGGACATGTTTAATTTTTTTGCTGAGCTGTCCAATGGAAGAAAGGGCCCCATAGAAGTGAATGGGACAGCATCTAATCCGCAAAAAGCGGATTACAGACATAATACGGTCGTGTGAATGGAGCCTTAATCTGAGCTTTAAATATTTCCTGAAAATCATACTTTTAAAACATGCTAATTCTCTTCGCTGCCAGCAAGTTGGGCAGGTACTTGCTGGTAGCCGCCGCATCCTACAGCCGGCGATCCTACAGCCCGAGGATGCGGCGGCTAGCAGCAAGGACCTGCCCAACTTGCTGGTAGCGAAGAGAATTAGCATGTTTT
Source organism: Bufotes viridis (assembly GCA_033119425.1). Taxonomy (NCBI): domain Eukaryota; kingdom Metazoa; phylum Chordata; class Amphibia; order Anura; family Bufonidae; genus Bufotes; species Bufotes viridis. The sequence goes on along the minus strand of JAKVIS010000122.1, from coordinate 54,505 downwards.
AAAAGTATGATTTTTAGGAAATATAAAGCTCAGATTAAGATAAGAAAAGTATGTTTGAAATCAGCTGACATTAACAAATAGCTAATGTCAGCTACTCAAAATTTCACACTTGGGAGTGATAGAAGCCCTCTAAGTTTTGTTTGGTTGTTAACCCTTGTTACCGGAAAAACAGATTGAAATGGAAAAGTGACAAAAATAGCTCTTTTGGCACCGTTGTTTTTTTGACAGTGTTAATCTGGGGGTTAGTTCATGGAGTATTTTTATAGAGGAGATTGTTACGGACACGGCGATACCTAATAAGTCTACTTTTTACAATTATTTAGGTTTTATACTATATTATCCGTTTTGATACAAAAAATATTTTTTGTATCTCTAAAGTCTGAGTCATTTTTTTTGTTTTATAGCGGATTATCTTATGTAGGTGCTCATTTTTTGCGGGATGAGAGGATGGTATTATTGGCACTATTTTGGGGGCTATATGACTTTTTGATCACTTGCTATTAAACTATTTGTTATGTAAGGTGACAAAAAAAGTTCTTTTTTTGCACCGTTTTTATTTTTTATTTTTGGGACCGTGTTAATCTGGGGGCTTAGGTCATGGGGTATTTTTATAGCGGAGATTTTTCCGGACGTGGTGATAACTAATTTGTATACTTTTTTTAATTATTTTAGTTTTTACAATTTTTTGGGTGACTCATGTCTGAGAACCAGTTTTTTTATCCGATTGTCAGTGGCTAAGGTGGGTTATAAATTTAGTACTCCATGGAAGTGTGGTACTCCTGAAGCAACCGTAAATGCAGAGGCCCGGACGATCGGGGACGTGTCGCACTGAGTAGTGGTGTCCTTCCGTATCCCCCTCCTGCGACACACTCTGCACTTTTTTGGGTTCGTCCCTTCTTTCCAATATGGGGGACCACACCTGGAAAGTGTTGGCCAGGGACGATCCTGGCGCCTCCAGTTCCTGAGGTACTCCAGCCTTTTCGGACCAGATGATGAGGAGGACGCGGGTGACAACAGGAAAGTGGGGTCATCCTCGTCCTCACTAGGACTCTCGGACTCAGAGGCGGGCCATAGGGGAGTGTGTGTTTGCGTGTATGTGGGGGCACGGGTGTTTGCGTACTTAACCCTAAAACTAACAGAAAAAAAGGCTGAGCACCACCGTGAGGCATCACTCCTCGATATTGGTATCCAAAATAACTATAGGTGCGGTGTAGTGCCACTGGTTACCTTTTCTATATCTTGATACTAACAGAAAAAAAGACTAACTAAAAAAAAGGGGAAAAATGTGAAAATTTTTTTTTACAAAATTTCAAAACCGCTGATCAACCGTCCGAAGTTGATCAGCGGTGGGTAGTGTTGAGCGAACAGTTCGAGCATAGTTCGGGTTCGTACCGAATTTTGGGGTTGTTCGGGACACGGACCCGAACCCGAACATTTTCAAAAAAGTTCACGTTCGGGTCCGTTGTTCGGCGATTACTTGCCGCTTTCTGAAGGGCTGCACAGCAGCCAATCAGCTAGCGTTTTACTTCTTGCCCTAAGAGCCCATCACAGCCATGCCTACTAATGGCATGGCTGTGATTGGCCAAGTGCAGCATGTGACCCAGCCTCTATTTAAGCTGGAATCACATAGCGCCGCACGTCACACTGCTCTGATTAGTGTAGGGAGAGGACGCAGCTTCTGTGAGGGCGAGATTAGGCAGGGAAAAGTCAGCAACAGCACCTAATGAACTGATCGATCTACAGCTGTGAATGATTGAACTTCTGCTAGTTACTTGCTCACTGGTTTTTAGGCTGCACAGAGCGTTTTCTGTCACTTATTTTCTGGGGTGATCGGTGGCCATTTTGTGACTTGTGGTGCACCAGAACAAGCTGCCACCAAGTCCATCAATCCATCAATACTATTTTTTTTTGTTATATCCTACATCAGGGGCTTGGCTGTGCTAATTGTCACCTCTAGAAACTCAGGATAGCAATTTCTATATTTTATTAAGGGGTTAAATACAATTGCCCAAATACCAATCCCGTAAATCTGGTGTTCCAGCTTTGGCTAGCCAAGTATAATACTGTCTGCTGTCTGGCAAAGGATAGATTATTTTCTGTGGTGAAATTCAATTGACAAAATAGCAATACCATAAATCAGTGGTTTCAGCTGTGGCTGGCCAAGTTTCATAGTGTCCTGCAAATTATATATTTTGTTCTGGGGTGAAATTCAATTGCCAGAATAGCAATACCATAAATCAGTGGTTTCAGCTGTGGCTGGCCAAGTTTCATAGTGTCGCAAAAACATATATTTTTTGTGGGGTAAAATTCAATTGCCAAAATAGCAATACCATAAATCAGTGGTTTCAGCTGTGGCTGGCCAAGTTTCATAGTGTCCTGCAAAGGATATATTTTGTTCTGGGGTGAAATTCAATTGCCAAAATAGCAATACCATAAATCAGTGGTTTCAGCTGTGGCTGGCCAAGTTTCATAGTGTCCGCAAAAACATATATTTTGTTCTGGGGTGAAATTCAATTGACAAAATAGCAATACCATAAATCAGTGGTTTCAGCTGTGGATGGCAAAGTATAATAGTGTCTGCCAAAACATATATTTTGTGTTGGGGTGAAATTCAATTGCCAAAATAGCAATACCATAAATCAGTGGTTTCAGCTCTGGCTCGCTAAGTTTCATAGTGTCCTGCAAAGGATATATTTTGTTCTGGGGTGAAATTCAATTGCCAAAATAGCAATACCATAAATCAGTGGTTTCAGCTGTGGCTGGCCAAGTTTCATAGTGTCCGCAAAAACATATATTTTGTTCTGGGGTGAAATTCAATTGACAAAATAGCAATACCATAAATCAGTGGTTTCAGCTGTGGATGGCAAAGTATAATAGTGTCTGCCAAAACATATATTTTGTGTTGGGGTGAAATTCAATTGCCAAAATAGCAATACCATAAATCAGTGGTTTCAGCTCTGGCTCGCCAAGTTTCATAGTGTCCTGCAAAGGATATATTTTGTTCTGGGGTGAAATTCAATTGCCAAAATAGCAATACCATAAATCAGTGGTTTCAGCTGTGGATGGCAAAGTATAATAGTGTCTGCCAAAACATATATTTTGTTCTGGGGTGAAATTCAATTGCCAAAATAGCAATACCCTGAATCTGGTGTTCCAGCTGTTGCAGGCCAAGTGTTAATATGTCCGTAAAAGGGTATATTTTGTTCTGGGGTGAAATTCAATTGCCAAAATAGCAATACCATAAATCTGGGGCTGAAATAACTGAAAGTGGCCTTCTCCAGTGGTGGGTGATATGCCGCATGATTCCTTGCTGTGGGACCTCTCTCCAATTGATATTGGTTAATTTTTATTTATTATTATTATTTTATTTTAATTCATTTCCCTATCCACATTTGTTTGCAGGGGATTTACCTACATTTTGCTGCCTTTTGCAGCCCTCTAGCCCTTTCCTGGACTATTTTACAGCCTTTTTAGTGCCTAAAAGTTCGGGTCCCCATTGACGATCGGGATTGAAGGGGCCCAGCGGCAGCCGTGTGGTCCAGCGGCTTAAATCAGTGCTGTGCAACTCACTGCTGTGGACTCCAGGGCAATGTTATCTGTTGCCCTCCAATCTTTGTGTCCTAGAGGGTTTATCCCTTCTTTGTAATTGTGTCTGTCGCCCTGTTGGACTCCGATGGCTGCAGATTTTTTAGCTGTCGAGGAGGACGCTGTTAAAATGCAGCCATACTTGATGTCCCGCCCCCGGAAGTTCCGCAAAAGAATCTTTTAGGTTGAGAAGATTTTGTGCTAAACATCCTCAGAGTTGTATTGGTTTATTTCAGCATATGGATTCCATTTTAGAGGCTTATCGTAATTTTGGTGGCCTCGTGTAGTTTACATATGATGAAACCTTTCGCCAGAAGTTGGCGGTTCACAGTAATATGAATTGGGGTTCTAAAGACGTTGGCCTTTGGCTTAGCTTAATGTTGCCACAGAAAAGTGGTTTCCAAGCTAAGACAAATAATTTAGTGCCACCTGGTGCGACTATTAAGAAAGGTGTTTATTTTGCATATAACAAGTCAGCTTGCAAATGACTGAGTAATTGTAGATATCGGCATGAGTGCTCATTTTGTTCAGGTGCACACCCCATGTTTTGGTGTTCTAAAAATCAAGTCAAGCAAACTTACAAATCAAAACAGCAGAGAATTTTAAAAAAGCACAGACGCCAGTGAAATGGGAAAGAATGCTACCATGGTTAGAATTGTTTCCAGACCAACGGAAGGCGGAAATAATTCTTAAAAGTTTTGTTAATGGTTTTATGTTCCAAAATTTGCAGGTAAAGGTTGTATAATTCATGATAATTTGCCGTCAGTTAAAAAGCATCTAGACATTGTTGAGGCTAAGATTCTTAAAGAGTTAAAGGAAGGTAGGGTAGCTGGTCCTTTTGTTTCTCCACCTTTTTCTGATTTTAGGGTTTCTCCTTTGGGTATTGTTCCAAAGAAGAATCCTAATGAGTTCAGATTAATTCATCATTTATCCTATCCAACAAAAGAATCTTTGAATGATTCATTGGATAAAGAAGTTGCGTCTGTATCTTATACGTCTTTTGATGACGCTGTTTCTTTAATCCGTTTAGTTGGTAGAGGGTGTTTTATGGTGAAAGCAGACATTAAGGCTGCTTTTCGCCTGCTGCCTGTAGATCCAGAAGGGTTTAATTCTTTAGGTTTCCAGTTTAATGGGCAATTTTTCTTTGATAAATGTTTGCCAATGGTGTTCTCTTAGTCTTGTTTTTATTTTGAATCGTTTTCTTCTTTTTTGAATTGGGTCGTGATGAAAGAGTTAGGTTCAGTTCATGTTCTTCATTATTTAGATGATTTTTTGTTTGTTGGTTCTTTTGGTAGTTGTTCTCGTTTGTTAGAAGGTTTTATACAGATTTGTGAATATTTTGGTGTTCCGCTTGCGCAAGAGAAGACAGTATGGCCGTGTCAAGTGATAGAGTTTTTAGGTGTAGTAATTGACTCAGTGAATATGGAATTCAGGCTTCCTATGGAAAAAGTTGAGAAATCCATTTTATTGATTAGAAAAATAAATTCAGTGAAGAAAGTTCAGTTGAAGGAAGTTCAGAGTTTATTAGGTGTTTTAGCGTTTGCATCAAGAATAATACCTGTGGGTCGGGTTTTTCTAGGAGGTTGTATATGACAACCAAAGGGTTAAAATCTCTGTAGGCGCATGTCAGAATTACAAACGTTTTGAAGGATGATTTAGCAGTTTGGGAGGAATTTTTAATTCAGTTCAATGGGCGCAGCGCTTGGCAAAAGGAATTTAAGGAAGCTGGTTGGCTAGGTTTATTTACCGATGCCTCGGGTTCTTGGGGTTATGGAGCTTTCTTTAATGGACAGTGGTCGGCTGAACCATGGCCAGATTGGTTGATCAAGTTCAGGTTGAATAAGAACCTAGTTTTGTTAGAATTATTTCCTATAGTGGTTTCTTTAGTCATTTGGGGAAATGTTTTTAGGAATAAGAGAGTTTTGATTTTTTTCTGACAACAAGGGTGTGTTATTTGCGAATAATTGTCAGTAATTTGTCACATTGTGAAGTGGTCGTTAGATTGTTGCGTTATTTAGTTCATTGTTGTTTAGAATTGAATGTTTGGCTCAAAGCCAAATATATTCCTAGTAAGGAAAATGAGATTGCTGGCTCGCTTTCCTGCGCACAGTGGGAAAGATTCTTTTCTCTAGTGCCGCAGGCGGAGAAAGCTGAAATTCCATGTCCGGAGCGGGTTTGGGAGCTTATCCGGAAATGATCAGCAAGTTCATTCGGAAGTCACCACAGACATGGGAAGGACATTCACTGGCTTGGAGGAGGTGGTATCAATTTTGTTTAGTTAGGAACATTTCTTGTTTTTCGCTTAATTTAGACAATTTTTTTTTTAATTTCTTTGTTCTTTATTAGAGAAAGGTTTTGGTTATTCAGTTTTACATTTATCTGTGTCAGGAGTTTCTTTCTTTTTTAAATTAGCAGGTTATCAGTCATTTTCAAACCAATTTGTGGTGATGCAATTTCTGAAAGGGGTTAGGAGATCGTTTAATAGGGTTGATGGCAGACGTCCTATCACATTTGAACTGCTTGGTACTGTAGCTTGGTGCCGGTGTTGGAAACATGCACATTTTCAAAATTTGAGGCAATTCTTTTTAAAGTGGCTTTTGTGATAGCATTTTTTTGGTGCATTTCGGATAGGGGAGTTAGTGGCAGCTAATAAACGGTCTTTGGCACCGCTTGAACGTCAGTGATGTTAAATTATATAGTAACGCAGTGTTTTTTAAATTAAGAAATCAAAAACGGATCACCTAGCTAAGAGGACTTGGATTAAGTTAGCAATGTTAGCAGAATCACCGTTGTGCCTAGTTCGGACAGTTAGGGAATTTCTTGTTATTAGACCTCAGAGCGATGGTGCCTTTTTAATCCATGAAGATGGTTCAGCGTTAACAATTTATCAATTTAATGCAATTCTCAAAAAGTGCTTATTGTCATTGAATTTATCTGCAGAAAATTATTTGTCTCATTCTTTTCAAATTGGTGCAGCCACAGTGGCGGCTGACCTGGGATTGAATGAGTCATTAATCAAAAAAATTGGTCGTTGGGAATTTAACAGATATAAATTGTATATTAAGCCTAATTTAGTGCTTTAATTTTGTTTAATCTTTTTTAGGTCCAAAGCAAATGATCGTTTGGATTCTGGGTGATTCTTTCGTCTTTTGGACAGAAAGAAGGGCTGCGGAGCATAATTATTCCTAAAAAAAATGTATAGGTTCCTTATTTGTTTCTATATTTTGGTTAGGTTTAAGGGGTTTAAAATGGAAACAGATCATTCCAATCCTGAGAGGTGAGTTGAGGCGTTACCCCAGCCGGAGGTTTTGATTATCCATGCTAGGGGAATGATTTGGGGAAGATTGAAAATGAAATTGTATTTTAATCCTATAAAAGTTTTATTGCCTGAGGTAACTCTGATTTTCTCAGAGATTATACCAAGATTAATATGGAGAGGTGACCAGTTCGGTTTAATTGAAAAGATCAGGAAGAGAGTTAATAGAAGTTTAGAGAAATATCTTCCTAAGTTAAATGGCTGGTCATTCAGACACACGGAATTGGGAGGCTTTATCTTAGGCCTTTATCGTGAAGATTTAGTTCACTTGTCCGATATAGGTCTAGATATATTTCATTCTGGATTGCAGGATATGATTGACAAGGCCTTGGTTTTTAGCTGGTTAGCACCCGCATGCCTGGTGGGTTAGTCACCCAGCTTAGCTGGGTCGACAATTGTGGACTTAAGGAATATTTAACGAGTATTTATTGGTTTATTAATTATTCATGGTTTTTATTGTCATTATTGTATTTTATGTAACCCTTAATAAAGGACTATGGCTATTTTCACCACAATTTGGTTTGTATTTATTTTAGACAGGTATTATTAGAATTTTTGTTTAAGATAAGTAATTGCTCATATGGCACCATGATGTCACATGTAGGTATAATGCACAATACAGGAATAATAAAGTGATGACACAACACAGGTATAATGGAGTGGATTTGATCCTCCCTAGTTGTTGGGCTCCTTAGCCGCTGCTACGCCTGCTACCCTTATAGTTATGCCCATGCTCATAGGCCAGTTTCACAGGAAAAATCACAGAAATAAACGTGGCCTAAATGGATGGAACTGCTCAAACCCCAAACACTGTTGCATGTTTCTAACTGGGTGAGCAGCTCCTCCGCATCTGCTTCGCAGCGAGCGACCATCCCCAGCAAAAATTGCATACAATGGAGGATGCCGTCGCGAAACACATGCACCACACAAACATCCTACACAAAATGAAACAATGTGCGGATGAAAATATATAAAACATAAATCACTGAAAAAAGGGGAACCACAAAGATATATGTTTTATATATTTTCATCCGCACATTGTTTCATTTTGTGTAGGATGTTTGTGTAGTGCATGTGGTTCGCGCCGGCATCCTCCATTGTATGCAATTTTTGCTAGGGATAGCCGCTTGCTGTGAACCACATGTGGAAGAGCTGCTCCCCCAGTTAGAAACACGCAACAATGTTAGGGGTTTGAGCAGTTCCACCCATTTAGGCCATGTTTATTTCTGTGATTTTTGCTTTATATGTATTGAATGTGCCATTGCGTATGGCTGGTAGCATTCTGTGGCACCTGGGAGCCTGTGTCACATGGCAGTTGTAGGTGCAGCCTGCGGCCTCAATTTTCTCCCATTGCATTGTTGGTACTGCAGTGCAGGTGAGTGGGATTGGGGCTGTGACCTGGATATCTGCACCTTTCAGACCCTGTTCACACACCATATGTAGTCTAGTGGTAGGACCCCATGCCATGCTGAGAAACCTTGACGTGGTGCATGACAGGCTCCAATATGTTCCTGACTGGAAGATATTGGCAAATGGCTCAGCTTTTAACATCAGCTTGAGGGATTAGCCAGTGTTGTCAGGTGCTTATCTTTGTGGTGCACTTTTTTCAGTGATTTATGTGTTTTATATATTTTCATCCGCACATTGTTTCATTTTGTGTAGGATGTTTGTGTGGTGCATGTGGTTGCGCCAGCATCCTCCATTGTATGCAATTTTTGCTGGGGATGGCCGCTCGCTGCGAACCACATGCGGAGGAGCTTCTCCCCAGTTAGAAACACGCAACAGTGTTTGGGGTTTGAGCATTTCCACCCATTTAGGCCACATTTATTTCTGTGATTTTTGCTTTATATGTATTAAATGTGCCATTGCGTATGGCTGGTAACATTCTGCTGCACCTGGGAGCCTGTGTTACATGGCCTGTTGTAGGTGCGGCCCGCGGCCTCAATTTTCTCCCATTGCATTGTGGGTCCTGCAGTGCAGGTGAGTGGGATTGGGGCTGTGAGCTGGATATCTGAACCTTTCAGACCCTGTTTACCCACCATATTTAGTCTAGTGGTAGGACCCCATGCAATGCTGAGAAACCTTGACGTGGTGCATGAGGGGCTCCGATATGTTCCTGACTGAGAGATATTGGCGAATGGCTCAGCTTGAGGGATTAGCCATTGTTGTCAGGTGCTTATCTTTGCAGTTTCACAGGAAGCTAAATAACTTATTTGCTTGTTTTAGAAGAAGCCCATGCAAACACAACTACATAACGATATTAGTTTTTGTGTGGTTGGTTTCAAGCCAAAACCACAGTTCTGCAAAGCATGAGTGCTAACCATTGAGACACCATTTTCCACCAATACATTAATGTAATATCCAATGACTCATTTTGGGCTAAAATAAGTTTTTCAATTGGTCTTAAAACATTTTAGCAGTTTTCTCTGTACAGTTTCTATTTGCAGCAAGCTGTACAGAGAAATTTGCTGAAAAGTTTTAAAAATATAATAAAAAAATATTTTTAGCCTAAAATGAGTATAATGCAAAGAAAAAAATAAGATCCCTGTAGTGTCCATAGCCTTAAATAGGTGCTACAATATAATACAGATATAAAATATTGAAAACTTTGAATATTCCTCTGGAATAAAACACTTTGAACTGCCAAAAGATCTTGACATTCCATTGTTTTTACCTTCTCTATAACAGTTTTGTGTTTTTGGACAAACATCCAGCCTATGTGTGAAAAGAAAAAACCTAACTCAGCACTGTGTGATCTGGATCTGACTCTGAAAACATGTGATGGACGTAATGGTCTCAAGGCCACTCAAAGATATAATTCTGTAAGAAAGATAGAATCAGCATCTGACATGGTCCTTTAAGACTATGTACACCTCTGGAGGCAATTTCGGTTTATGATTGCATTTTTCTAATTTTTAGCTTAAAATCATAATTTTAATCGGCCTTTCAATAGTTATAAAGGCTTGTTTTGTCTGGAGAGCAACCATCAGGAGAAATAAAATGGCCGCCATCCTATTAGTACATAAAACCTGTCCTAATCACACAGCAGGACAAGTTACTTCACAACACTGAGGTAAAGAGCTGCCTCATCCTAGTCTCTGCTCTGCTTGTCAGGAATTATGATTCTGAATACAGCTGAGGAGAACTTTAGCTGGATCTCTGTAGGAATGGAATTTATGAGAAGACATGAAGTACAGAGAGGAGGGGGGGATGAGGCTGATGAGCAGCAGCACTTGTAAGTTGTATGCAGTCTCCATTACCACAGCCCCACATTACCACAGTCTTTCCTATCTGTCTTCTCTGTTTCCTTATGAACTCGATTCCTACAGAGATTCTGCTGAAGATCATATTAAAGAGGACCTTTTATAGATTTTTTTTTAGTTTAATTAAATTCCTTTTTTTGCCTGGTACCCCCCCCCCCCCTCTGCTGATGCTGCCACCTTACAAATATCGCTTCTGCGCCCTGCTGTGCCGCTCTGCAGTTTTCCCGCCCTGTATGTCAATACTGAACATCGGTACATCGAGGAGGTGACGCCAGGGTTTCTCAATGGGCGTCTCCTTCTCCCTGGCTGTGCTGCGATCCAATCACAGTTGAGAGCATCACAGCCAGGGAGAAAAAAAAGCTCACCTTCTCCCTGGCTGTGACGCTCCCCCCTGTGATTGGATTGTAGCACAGCCAGGGAGAAGGATACGCCTATTGAGAAACCCTGGCGTCTCCTCCTCCCTGTACTGATACTCAGTATTAACATACTGGGCGGGAAAACAGCAGGGGGGCACAGCAGGGCATACAAGCGATATTTAAAAAAAAAAAGGCATGGTGGCAGCATCAGTAGGGGTACCTGGCAAATAAAGGTATTTAATTAAAGAAAAAAAAATCTATGAAAGGTCCTCTTTAAACTGTATTCAGGATCATAATCCCTGAAAAGTAGGAGCGGAGGATGAGGCAGCTCTTTACCTCAGTGTAACTTGTCCTCATGTGTGATTAGGACAGGTTTTGTGTGTACTAATAGGACGATTATTACAACGACCTCACAGTGCATATGTGACGTTTTCTTATCAAAACTTTTTCATTTTTGGTCCTGAGGACCCAATTACGTCTATTCTATGCACTGTGTTATTAAAATTTTCCTTTTTTTAAGTTTTCATTAAAAATCACTCTCTGTGATTTACTACCAGATATGACAAAACTTAAAAGCCCAATGATTCCCAGGTTCCTCCTCCCCTCGTTCTGTATGCACTAGCCTGCTGTTTGCTTTCACAGCAGTTCACTGTTCTAGTGATCTGGGTCACTTATGATTGCGGGATGCTTCAGCTGTCAGCTCCCGCACCTCACATGTATCCTTTTACTTATGGAGTTGATATCCTGCCTATCATTGACTCTAAAAATACACACACACGTACACCCTGCTCCCCAACATGTTCCGCTGGCTACCCAGCGTCTTCAGGGGGTGTTGCAGGTATGCGTGTTTGGGGGCAGGGACCTCCTTTTAACACATCGGCACCACTGACGTCATTTTCTGTGCCAATCTTATTTCAGTAAAATGTATTTCTCCTCCCTTTATGGGCGGGTATCTACCTTCAAATCCATGATATCAGATGACGTTATTCTCAGCTCCAATCCCTTACCGACCGGGTGGGTTTCTCCTCCCCTTCTTACCTTCTTTCCTGTTCTCTGCTCTCCTCAGTCTTCGGCCCTTACTATGTGTCATCTCATCAGTAACGCTATAACTCTCGCGATACTTGCATGTGCGAAAAGTTAGAGCAAAAAGAATTCTTCCCAAGGACTGCGCACGCGCTTCAGTATACCTACATGACCTTATTCCGTGGTACCCATCATTAATTGGCATCTTCCGACGATCCTTCCTCCCCTCAGGGATCAACCATATCCACAAATAGAATGCCCCAGCACCGAGAGCTGGAACAAAAAGGGGATGCACACTGTCCCCAGATCCTCATTTATTCCTCCTGTTCTTGTTTTCTCATTTATTCTTTCTATTGACAATAAGCTGGAACAAAAGGGGGATGCACACTGTCCCCCAGATCCTCATTCATTCCTCCTGCTCTTGTTTTTAAATTCCTCATTTATTCTTTCTATTGATAAGAATTACAATTAGTAAATCCTAAAAATTGCAATATATATTCTTTTTAACATTATTATTATTATTATTATTTTTTTTTATTATTTGCATTATTGTCTTTGCTTATTTTTTATAGGAGGATTTTACTTTTAGCAAAAATTATTTCCCTTCCTATTTTGTAGATATGGATTGAGAGCAGGAGCAGGGCCCAAGCTCTAATTTGTTTACATAATGGTGGATGGTGACAAAGTGACATTTTTAGTCTGCTGCCAAGGAAACAGTAACTGACAGAATTTTAAATGCATTCAGCATTCACTAGAGTATATGATATGACATCGAACACAGTACTGTCGAATAATCTTATCATTTAATCTAAATAGCACTGTATATAAAATGACTAGGTCTTTTCAGATTTGTTGCACAAATTCCTGCGCTGTCCCATACATCTAAATAGGACTTGCAGAAATCCATGTTCTTGCTGAGGAAACAATCCCAATTAGATTAATTGAAGTAGTTTTATTAGAAACATACTGTAGACCACCTGGACCATCTCATCTGCCCTTTTATTATTCCCTTTTATTGTTATCTTAGGATAGACCTATGTTTATCCCAGGCTGGGCTGCCTTCACTTACAGTGGATATCCCAACCACATCTGCTGGAATTCATTCCAAGTCTGTACTCAGTGGTGTATCTAAAGGCTCATGGGCCCTGGTGCAAGAATTTAGCTTGGGCCCCTCTTCCCTCAGTGCTTTGTGGCCAGGGGCAGGGAAGCACATTACCTTCGTACTTCCTGAGGCAAAATTTGAAACGGCACCCCCATGCCAAATTCTTGACCTTACCCCTCCCCTCCAGCCAGAGGTGTAACTAGAACAGCGTGCACTTTCTATAAAACTAGTGTCTTATTATGCAGCACAAGGGTCTTTGGACCTCCTCAGGCTCCTGGGCCCGGTAGTAACTACTACCTCTGCTCCCCCTATAGCTATGCCCCTGTCTGTACTACTCTTTCAGTAACATATCTTCTGGCATTGCTTCTGATCTTCCCCTGTTGTTCATGTGTTTAATTGCTTAAAAGCACTTCCCTCTTGGACCTTATTTAAACTTTTAAAGGGCATCTGTCAGCAGATCTGTCCCTATGACACTGGCTGACCTGTTGTATGTGTGCTTGGCAGCTGAAGGCATCTGTGTTGGTCCCATGTTCATATGTGGCTGCATTGCTGACAAAAATGAAGTTTTAGCATATTGTGGTAAGGTGCAAGGTACTGTGGTCGACGGGAGGTACGTGTCACCGAGGTTCCTGGCCTCGGTGAGGTAAGAGCAGATTTTGGTGTGTCAGCAGCAGCTAGTGCTGCTTGACACTTTGCTATTTAGTTTGGCTGCAAAGCCAATCCGGGCCGGCTCTTACTGGGAGTAGGCAAAGAGTTGGGTGGGTGCCTACTCCCCACGGTCCAGGCCGGGTTTTCCGGGCCTTTATAACACAGCCAGCAGCTGGGTGTGGAGGAGGTGATTGTCCTGGAGCTGCAGATGGTGCTGTGGAGCTCTCTGGGCTGGAAGCAGGAGCCCAGCAAGGAGGAGTGCAGACGGCCTGGAAGCCTGACGTGGTTTATCTTGCGGCTGGGCCGACAGCCAGGTGCAAACCCGCACCTAAAACCTCCCAGGTGATTAGAACCTGTGTTTGGACATTTTGTTTTACCTCACGTTTTCTGATGTGTGTGATTTAACACCAAGTGACTGTTCGCTGTTTATTTTTGATGCAAGTGTGAATAAAACACTGTTTGCTGCACCTTCTGGACTCCCTTTTGCCTCTATACTGCACCTGCACCGCTGTCTACCAGAGCGACTCCCCACATTTGGTGTCGGATGCGGGCATGCGCAGTGAGGCTGGCGTGAATGCCGAAGTTTGTTTTTGCTGGGCACGACTGGATGTCCTATATTCAGCCGGCAAAGTTGCAGCCTGTGTTCCCTGACAAAATGGAGGCGGCTGTGAAAGCTCTCATAGAGGCTAACGTGATGGCGTTACAAGCTGCAGGAGCGTCCCACCACGTCCACGATGCCCGGAAAGCCGTCCGTGCAGCGATCCCTAAGATGACCCCCTCGGATGATGTGGAGACCTATCTGGCGGTGTTCGAGAAGGTGGCCGTGAGGGAGAAATTACCCCGAGAACAGTGGGCGGAGGTCGTTGCTCCGTTCCTGGCGTCTGGACCCCAGCAAGTATTTTTTGACTTAGCAGATGACCAGGCTGCTGATTATCCCACGGTGAAGGGGGAGATCCTGGCCAGACTGGGGGTAAACGTGTTGGTCCGGGCTCAGCGCGTCCAACAGTGGGACTTTAAAACCGCTGAACCCGCCAGGCGGCAGTACATTGAGTTGCTGCACAGGTTGCAAAAGTGGCTGCAGCCTGATGTTCTAAGTCCAACTGCTATGATGGACCGTCTGCTGGCCGACATGTTCTGGAGGGCCCTGCCTTACCCCCTTCAGCACTGGATCGGCCAGGTATCCCCCACCAATGCCCTGGAGATGGTTGACCTGGTGGAGCGTTACGAGGCCACCAGAAACCTGCAGGGGAGTCTTGCTGGGAAGGGGTCAGTCAAACCCCGGAGGCCTCCGCCCCAGTTCCGACGTCCGGCGACAGAGAGGCCTGCACGGAATGTACCCCCTGCGGATCCGCCTCCCGTGGTATGCTGGAGGTGTCAGGAGCCAGGCCACATCAGGGCCGACTGTCCTCATCGGGATGAGCCGATGGATGTGAACTACGGGGCGCCACTCCCTGTATGCACGGAAGCTGTGCGCAACTGGCACCCGTGAGGTGCAGGACAATAACCACCTGTGTCAGGTAGAGGTGGGAGATTCTCTGGCGGTGGCCCTGCTGGACTCCGGAGTCTAGTCTCCCTGGTAAGGGCTGCCCTGGTACGGCCGGCGGAGTATACCGGCCGTAAATCGGGGTCCTGTGCATCCACGGAGACCTAAAGACTACCCCACTGCACTAGTGACTTTGTCCACAGCGGCTGGTAAGTGGACCCACGAGGTGGCTGTCGCTGCTAAACTCCCACATGAACTGATACTTGGGAGGGACTTCCCAGGTTTCCCGGCACTGTGGCCGGCGATAAAACTGTCTGATGGACCCGAGACAGGGGTAACCCTAGGAGAGTGGCCTGATACCACTGGAAGGCCAGAACCCTGGGAGCCCGAGTCTGAAGGGCCAGCGGTAGGGGTGACCACTGCTCCAGCGGTAGAGGGGGAGACAACCCCACTGAGTGTAATGGTGGGAGACACGGAGGACTTGCCACCGGGACCTGAGTTGGCAGACCTCGATGTCTCCGGGGAAAATTTTGGGACCGCACAACACCGAGACCAAACCCTAACCAGGGCCTGGGAAAGTGTCGTAATAATTGATGGTAAACCCCAGAAACCTGGGGCTGAATTAATGTTTCCGCGATTCATTGTTCTTCAGGATATGTTGTATCGGGTGAACCAAATCCGAGGTGAGCCTGTTGAACAGTTGGTGGTGCCCACAGCGTATCGCAAGCTGGTCATGGAGCTTGCCCACCAACATGTTCTTGGGGACACCTGGGGTGGCAGAAAGCGCAGGACCGCATACTGCAGCGGTTTTATTGGCCCAGTGTGTTCAAGGAGGTAGAAAATTATTGTAAGTCCTGTCCCACCTGTCAGATAAATAGCCCCCAGCCACATTTTCGTAGTCCTCTGGTACCTCTTCCAATTATTGAGGTCCCGTTTGAGCGAATCGCTATGGATCTAATTGGGCCTGTACCAAAGTCTGCCAGGGGCCACCAACACATTCTGGTAGTTCTCGACTATGCCACTCGGTATCCGGAGCGGTGCCTCTGCGACATACCTCAGCTAAGCTCATTGCCAAAGAGTTAATGGAAATGTTTTCCCGTGTGGGCCTGCCAAAAGAGGTTCTGACAGACCAAGGGACCCCTTTTATGTCCAAAGTTATGAGGAACTGTGTAAATTATTGCGTATAAAGCAATTGCGGACGTCCGTTTACCATCCGCAATCGGACGGTCTTGTCGAAAGGTTTAACCAAACTCTCAAAAATATGTTAAAAGGGTGGTGTCTAGAGATGGGAAGGACTGGGACCTGCTTCTGCCCTATCTCATGTTCGCAGTGCGAGAGGTGCCCCAGGCCTCTACTGGGTTCTCGCCCTCGAACTGCTTTATGGCAGACACCCTCGGGGCCTGTTGGATATCGCCAAGGAAGCGTGGGAACAACAGCCTGTCCCCCACAAAAGTGTCATTGAGTATGTCACCCAGATGCAGGAACGGATGGAAAGGGTGTTGCCGCTGGTCCGGGAGCATATGGAGGCAGCGCAACAAGCCCAGAGTAGGGTGTATAATCGTCAGGCTCGAGTGCGGGACTTCGAACCAGGAGATCGGGTTTTGGTTCTGGTACCCACCCTTGACAGCAAGTTCCTAGCTAGGTGGCAGGGCCCCTATGAGGTGATCGAGAAGGTAGGGAAGTAAATTACAAGGTACACCAGCCAGGGCGGCGCAAGCCGGAGCAGGTGTACCACGTGAATTTACTGAAGCCGTGGAAAGACAGGGACACGGCCGACGACAGCAGCCCCGGCCAGGGCTTCTGGGTGAGAAGGGTCCAGCCCCACAGTTCGAGGCCTGCGAGCGGTAGCCACGGTAAAGTACGCAGACAGCCTGTCTTCCAAACAAGTTCAGGAAGTCAGGAGTTCATCAGTCGGAACACGGATGTGTTCTCGGACCTCCCTGGCCGCACGTCTCTCATCCAACATGACATCGTCACTGAGCCTCAGGCCAAGATCCGGTTAAAACCATACCGGGTACCTGAGGCTCGGCGGCGAGCCATCGCGGAGGAAGTGCAATTAATGTTGAAGCTCGATGTCATTGAGGAGTCGAAAAGTGAGTGGGCAAGTCCCATAGTTCTAATACCCAAGCCGGATGGGACGTTGCGGTTCTGCAACGATTTTCGCAAGTTAAATGAAGTGTCCAAGTTTGATGCGTATTTCATGCCCCGAGTAGACGAGCTTGTTGAAAATTTAGGGCAAGCCCGTTATTTCTCTGTGCTAGACCTCACTAAAGGATACTGGCAAGTACCCTTAACGGAGGCGGCCAAGGAAAAAAACGCTTTTGTTACCCCGCAGGGCCTGTATCATTACAAGGTGTTACCCTTTGGCCTGCATGGCGCCCCCGCCACCTTCCAGAGATTAATGGACATAGTGCTGCGACCTCATCGTCGGTACGCCTCGGCCTACTTAGATGATGTAATCATCCACAGCACCGACTGGGAAAGCCATTTGCCCAAAGTGCAGGCGGTAGTGGATGCCCTAAGGAAAGCTGGACTAACCGCCAATCCAAAGAAGTGTGCGATTGGGTTGGAAGAGACCAAATATCTGGGATATGTTATTGGGCGGGAGTCATCAAGCCGTAAGTAACTAAGGTAGAGGCCATACGTAACTGGCCCCGACCGGTCACTACCAGGCAGGTAAAGTCCTTCCTGGGAATTGTAGGGTACTACATGCAGTTTGTGCCCCACTTTGCCACAATAGCAGCGCCGTTGACAGACCTATTGAAGGGGCGAAAGTCTAGGAAGGTTAGCTGGAGTGAGAAGGCGGAGGAGGCTTTCTCCGCGTTGAAGTCGGCCCTGTGTGGGTCCCCGGTTTTGGTGACACCCGACTTCAACAGGGAGTTTGTCGTACAGACCGACGCCTCGGAGGTAGGCCTCGGTGCTGTACTGTCTCAGGAGGTCAATGGGGAAGAACATCCCGTTGTCTTCCTGAGCCGTAAGCTCAGTCCCGCCGAGACCAGGTATAGCATAGTAGAGAGGGAATTCCTGGCTATCAAGTGGGCACTTGAATCTCTCCGCTACTACCTGTTAGGGAGGAGGTTCCGTCTGGTGACCGACCATTCCCCTCTCAAGTGGATGAGCCAGGCCAAGGAGAGGAATGCTCGGGTCACCAGGTGGTTCCTATCCCTGCAGAACTTCAAGTTCTCCGTGGAACACAGGGCAGGCCGCTTGCAGGGTGACGCAGATGCCCTGTCCCGCGTCCACTGCCTCACATGTGTTCACCCCCTCAGGAGTTGAACAAAGGGGAGGGTATGTGGTAAGGTGCATGGTACTGTGGTCGACGGGAGGTACGTGTCACCGAGGTTTCTGGCCTCGGTGAGGTAAAGCAGATTTTGGTGTGTCAGCAGCAGCTAGTGCTGCTTGACACCTTGCTATTTAGTTTGGCTGCAAAGCCAATCCGGGCCGGCTCTTACTGGGAGTAGGCAAAGAGTTGGGTGGGTGCCTACTCCCCACAGTCCAGGCCGGGTTTTCCCGGGCCTTTATAACACAGCCAGCAGCTGGGTGTGGAGGAGGTGATTGTCCTGGAGCTGCAGATGGTGCTGTGGAGCTCTCTGGGCTGGAAGCAGGAGCCCAGCAAGGAGAAGTGCAGACGGCCTGGAAGCCTGACGTGGTTTATCTTGCGGCTGGGCCGACAGCCAGGTGCGAACCCGCACCTAAAACCTCCCAGGTGATTAGAACCTGTGTTTGGACATTTTGTTTTACCTCACGTTTTCTGATGTGTGTGATTTAACACCAAGTGACTGTTCGCTGTTTATTTTTGATGCAAGTGTGAATAAAACACTGTTTGCTGCACCTTCTGGACTCCCTTTTGCCTCTATACTGCACCTGCACCGCTGTCTACCAGAAGCGACTCCCCACAATATGTAAATGCATATCTAAGAGCAACAGGGGTGTTGCCTTTACTCGTACAGCCTCGGCTCTCTCTGCAACTGCCATGGCCTGTCAATCAAAGCACAGAGAATGCGGCAGTTGCAGAGAGAGCAGAGCCTCTAGGTGTAATGGTAACGCCCCATTGCTCCTAGAGTCTCATTTGCATGTATTAAAACTTAATTTTTCTCAGCAATGCGGGCACATATGAACATGGGACTAACACAGATGCCTTCAGCTGCCAAGCGCACAGCTAACAGGTCAGCCATTTTTATAGGTACAAATCTTCTGACAGATGTCCTTTAACATATTTGTTTCAATTATGTTGCCCTTGTCCCTTCTTTCCTCCAGGATTAAGTGGGCCATAAGGGTGTGACCACACAGTCCAGCCATGATGCAGTTATGCTGTAGTTAGAAACTGAAACATCTTATTTTCCAATAGAAGTCAGTGGGAAAATAGGTTTCTGAGACGTGGCACTTCCCAAATTGTGATGACTGTGCCTGTTCTATGTGCCATCGACCACAAGTAAAACATGCCAGGCCACTTGCGGCTACTGACAGCATTGGTTATACAGTTGGTCATCTGCTTGCAGTAAGTGTTTAACCTATTTTACCACATATATCACTATTTGAAATGAATTAGAATAATAAAGAACCACAGAAATTCATAACAGTACACACAGCAGTCCATAAACGATCACGGACAAAAAAAAAGTACCTTAAAACCAATATACATGCAGTAACCGCATCTGGTCAGCCTAATGCATTCCCCAATCTCAGCATGACTCAGACACAACTGCGCCATGTGGCCGTACCATAACAAAACCTGAATTGACACACTGGTTATATACAGGCCTAGACTGGGACAGCTGCCTACATTTTTGGTGGCATCTGTTCAAAATCTTTTGTCTAAAGTTTTGAGAGAGAAACCCCTCATGGTCAGCACTTTAAAATTATTTTGGGCAGAAAATGTCAAAGAAGTAATTAGAATGTTTGCTAGTCATTATATTGGCCATCAAGCTTGCTGAAATGTTAAATACATTAGTAAGTGCCTTGTATTAACTTTCTCTACATGATAAATGTAATTTGCTAAAGTGAGAGAACCACTTTAAAATGTTTCAGCAAGCTTGATGGCCAATAAAATGACTAGCAAAAATTCTAATTACTTTATTTACAGAAAAGTACTTCCACCATTTTTATAGCCCGTCTTTGGACCCATGCTATTTTATTAAATGTCATTTTGTAGGCGAAGACTTCAGAACTGAGCACAGAACTTTGTATGGCGGGATCACAATCTCCCTCTTTCTACTGCAACAAATCTGCGATCTTCATGTGAATATACCGTTAATCTGACAATTGATTCCTTATATTATGAATGCTCAGGAACATTATTACAACAGGTCTACTGTACTGTTATCAGGAACTAGTAAGTAGGGTTGAGCGAACCCGAACTGCAAAGTTCGGGTTCGTACTAAGCTTTGCGAGTTCAGGTACCTGGACCCGAACCCGGACTTTTCACTGAAATTCGGGTTCGGTGTTTGGGTGATTTTATTATTTTCCATTGTAACATGGTGGTGAGCACGGTGATGTCATCGCAGGTCCTGCTGAATGAAGATAGAAGGACCTGCAGTTTCAGTCATTGCTGGTCCTTTTGCAGGTCCTTTTGCAGGTCCTGCAGAAGGAAGAAAGAAGAGGATACCAGCTGCGCGATCAAGTGGTCAGGTAAGTTTTTTTTACAGTTATTTACCCCTCAATGGCCATTTTATTTAGCATTCTATCTTAAGAATGCTATTATTTTCCATTATAACCAAGTGAAGTTCAGGTCCCCATTGACTTTAATGGGGTCTGGGTTTGGGGTCAAGTACAGGTAAAGTTTGGGTCCCGAACTCTGACCTGAAGTTCGGCCGAACCCGGCGAACCTGAACTTCCACGGGTTCGCTCATCCCTATTAGTAAGGTCTTTTCTTGTCAAATAACTTGGAAAAGATGTTAGATATCAGTAACATTCCAATCATCAGTCTGCTTCCCCAAGCATTATACCACAATGTCTTCTTTTACATTTGTTTTTATGCAGTCTTGTGATATATTCTATTTTTTTGCAGCCTTGTGATATCTTCTATTTTTTTTTCTACAAACGGTCAGCTATTGCATACAGTTACGAAATCCTTTTTTACTATCATTAATTTCAATGTCAAGTGTAGTTTTTCTATGTTATTATTTTTTTTAACTTGTGGCTCGTTGTATACTCTTGTTGTGCTTATATTATCAGGGATTACTACTCAGCATTACTTCAAGTTGTCTAATTTTAGAAATCTCGGGCATAACGTTGATATTGTACGTTTTTTTTTATTATGAACATGCGCAGAACAAACAAGAACTTCCAAACGAAGACAGGAAAACAAGGGAGTGTCATGTGACAGTCACATGAGCGCTATTCCTCGCTATTTCTGAAAGTTTCCATATCATATAGTCCACAGAAAAAAGGACATGAGCAGGCAGCATTGTTCCTCTTCCAGAAATTGGATGTCACAATATAGCACCATTTGTATATAAAGCATGCAGATGTGGGAGGGACAACTGAAAAAAAAAAAAATAATTAAAGCGGATACGTTACTTGACTTACTGAACGGATTGAACGGACATTTTACTCAGTTTATTAACGTATCTGTTGGATGGTATCCGCTTTTAAAAGCGTACCTAAATGTGTCCGTTATGTTCCGTTATGAATTCATCCGCTTCATTCCAGAAAC
The DNA here is from genome assembly GCA_033119425.1 of Bufotes viridis. Lineage (NCBI taxonomy): Eukaryota > Metazoa > Chordata > Amphibia > Anura > Bufonidae > Bufotes > Bufotes viridis. The sequence continues at coordinate 33,074 of JAKVIS010000122.1, read as the reverse complement.
TGACTCTAATCATAACTGAGAGCCGAACGGAAGACTAAACGCTGATGTGAACAACCCTGTAGAATTGAGCTCTGTTAACTGCCCCATGACAATGCCGCAGGTGTGACTCTTTTTTCTAAAGTCTGCCAAAAACTGAAAGCTCTCGCTAAAATCTCAGGATGTAATGCTCTTACCCCCCCTATGGGATAATCATAAACTACCAGAAGTAAAATGGTTGATTGGGTTTCACATTTAGGAAAAAAAGGGCATTTACTGATTGTCTCAATTGTACTTCAATGGCCTGCTTAAAAATGTACAACTCCATCATGCCTTAGATGTGCAGAGCAGAACATTAGGTGTTACTATTCATACTTCACTATTATTAGAGCAGGTCATGTCTAGGTGAAGAACTAAGAGGGACATTTCTATTTTTTATCGTTTTGTGCTTTCATTTTATCATAAGCAGTTTCCTCTGCAAGCACAGGATAAATGGGTGTGAGATGTGGATGGCACTGTTATGGGGGACCTCTGGCTGACACTGTTATGGGGGAGCTGTGGATGGCACTGTTATGGGGGATCTGTGATGGCACTGTTATGGGAAGGGGGATCTGTGGATGGCACTGTTATGGGGGATCTGTGGATGACACTGTTATGGGGGGAGCTGTGGATGGCACTGTTATGGAAAGGGGGATCTGTAGATGGCACTAGTTATGGGGGATCTGTGGATGACACTGCTATAATATGTGTCATCCACAGATCCCCCTATATCATTCATAAAGTGGACGGAGCAGGCATGCAACGTCAGTGAGTGACGTAACCCAGCCAGCCGTTCTGCCTGCAACGAAGGATTTCTTGTTAGTTATAATAAATGAGAGATCGCAGCTTTAGTTAAAACCTATTAAGAACTTAAGCATTGGTGTTTAGAAATACTATGCGGAGCAGAGGGGCCCGCTGTAAGTACAGTGACTGCCCCGGCCCGCCGTAAGTTGCCGGCCTCCAGCCCCTCCTCCTTCCCTGCTCATACATCGCAGCCTGCGATGCGCTGAGATGTAAATTGTCAGCATTTGCCCCCACTTTTGGGGGAGTGCGTCTTATGGGGCTAAAAATACGGTAACGGGAGGAAGTTCTGTTTATGGGACCGTCTTTAACACTCTGTGAAGCTCATAGACGCTTTCAACTCTTTCTGATTTACAGGGTGTATAAGAGTGTATTTGCTGATTACTTTATCAGGCCTCAAAATTAATAGCCAAATACGGCATTAGACCTATTATTCCAACAAGAGAAGAGCTTATTGCCCACAAGAATGAGGTAATCCAACTAGAAAAAGATGTTTATCATAAATAGAGGGACAGACAAAAAGTTTGAATCCATATGTAGTCAGTGGATTGCAGAGCTGGGTTTTCCATTACAACAGCTGTTGGGTATCTGGGTGAGAGACTGATATGCCCCTATGTCCTTTTTGATGCAATTTTTTTTCCTTTCTTCTTTTTTCTCAATATTGAGGTGTTGATGTGGGCATGTGTGATTTCCAGGTGTCAATAGTACATGCCCGTCTGAGAATGAGACCTTATCTTGTGATGCTAGGTGGGTGCTGTTCTTGTGGGGGAAGGAGGGTAATTTGGTGGATTTGTTCTTTTTGCCTTGTCATTTATTTTGTATTTATCCCCTTTGTCTTATCAGTAAGGGGTCTTGGGATGTTTGCATTACATAAGTACCCATTTATTTTTTGTTTGTCTATAAAATAAATAAAAATGACTTGATTGAAAAAAAAGAGTTTTTTGTGGAAGAACTTGACTGTCACACACAGAACCCTGACCTAAACCCCATCAAACACATTTGGGATGAACTAGGGAAGAGATTGTGAGCCAGACCCTCTCATCCAACATCAATAACTGACATCACAAATTGCCTGCTGGATAAATGGGCAAAATTTCCCCCAGAAACATTCCAAAATCTTGTTGAAAGCCTTCCCAGAAGAGTGGAAGATGTTTTAGCTGCAAAAAGGGACCAACCCAATATTGAAGCATATATATTAAGAATAGGATTTTATAAGAGCTGGAGCTCCTGTAGGTGTAGGGGCAGATTAGTTAAGTCATGCAGAAACATTAACATGTGTCTAGCAGGTCCTTAAAGGGATATTCCAGTTATATGAAGTTATCCCCTATCCAAAGGTTTAGAATGGCAAAAAGCTAGCTATGTGAATCACAAATAAAGTGTGAATGAAAAATATGATATCATCCTCTAATTTACCTGGAATAGCTTGGAATTTGCAATAGGTATATCCAGAGGGTCAGCATCGCTTATTTAAATCTGTGGCTCTTTAAACGATGTGCTCCTGCATTTACACCCAAAGCTGTCCCCGGAAGCACAAATATGCTTCTAGACGGAAAACCAAACAATAATCATCTAAGGGCTCATGCACACGGGTCTGCAATACACGGGCACCGACTATGTGCACCCATGTGCACTTGATCACGGATGTGGATCCATTCACTTGAATGGGTCCACAATCCGAGGAGATGCGGTGTGGAATGGAGGCGCAGATCGAAAGGCCACATAAGTACTACGGAGTGCTTCAGTGGGTTTTCTGTCCGTACTTCTGCACCACAAAAAGTAGTGCATGCACTACTTTTCGCGGTGCGACCTTTCGGATGCGGATCGCGGACCCCATTCAAGTGAATGGGTTCGCGATCCGCATGAGGTGGCCCCATGGTTGGTGCTGGTGCATTGCCGACCGGACTTTGTCGTGTGCATGGGCCCTAATGCAGAGCACTTTGTTATGATTACAGAAAATAATTTATTATTCCATAGTTAACAATAACAGAGTTATTTGATGGACCAACATGATTTATGACATACTAAGCAGTACAGCAATATGCATCATTATATAAAGTGTCATACAGTTTATAGATGCTGTTCAGTATCAAAGAGGTAACATAGTAACATAGTTTTAAGGCTTAAAAAAAGACATGACGTGCATTCATCCAGTTCAGCCTGTTATCCTGCAAGTTGATACAGAGGAGGGCAAAAAACAAACAAACTGTGGGGTAGATGCCAATTTTCCTCCTTTTAGGGAAAAAATTCCTTCTCGGCTCCAATCAGGCAGTCAGAATAACTCCCTGGATCAATGACTCTCCATCAGAAATGTTATAACTATAATCTGCAATATTATTACACTCCAGAAATACATCCAGGCCCCTCTTGAACTCCCATGGAGGTTACTAGGCTCATTAAGGGAACAAGGCAAAACCATTAAAGATTAGCTTTAATGTACTAAAAAAGGTACAGTACTTAGTTATAAAAATTACAAGAAATAAGAGATAAATAAACGTGCACAAAACAGTAAAAAAAATAAAAGATGAAAAACAGAAAGGTTCTTACTCAATGAATTGTGTGATAAAAGTCCGTTCTTATTTCCAGGGACAAGAGGAAAGTGGAACACAACCCAATGTTGAACGGATCCTCAAATTGTGTCAATAAAATGTTCTCAATGTTTCATTTTTATCCCCATTGGATGTTTGGACTCCCTATGATGCTCACATTATACAGAATGCAATAATTACAATTATCAATTAGTGTTGAGCGAGCATGCTCTGCCGAACTGGTGTTCGACTCGAGCATCACGATGCTCGGCCAAATACCGCATGATTCTCGAGTCAGTGTATTTAACTCTCATTTTGCCTCTATTTCTGAAAAGTTTCTGCCAGGATTTGAACTCACAACTTCTATTAGGGGCAAGGGCCTTAGCCACTCAGCTATAAAGCTTAATGATAAACTATGTCAGAAAAACCTCATAGTAGTTTGTTATGTAGTAAGTATTCTTATACAGCAGAAGTATCATTTTATATTTCACTGCAGGTTAACATGTAGCTGTATAGCATAATGTAGAAGGTTGTGAGTTCTAATGTAGAAGGTTGTGAGTTCAAATCCTGGCAGAAACTTTTCAGAAACAGCGGCTAAATGTAATTTAAATATATATAAGTATATATATATATATATATATATATATATATATAAAGCCAGCAGCACTCCGATATAATCAAAACGTGATAGTGGTTTATTCACCCAGTGTCAAATAGCAGCGACGTGTCAACCGCTTGTTGCAGTCTTTCTCAAGCTTTACAGACGTGTTACAACAGTGGTATATAAAGGTGTGGCAATTCATTACAATAAATCATCCAATTGTCATAAAAAAGTCAAAATTCATATAAAAATACATCAATTGATTGTGTCAATATGATCCAACATCAATGTGCGATAATATGCGCAAAAGTAAAGTGCAAGTGCCTAGTGTTATATCTACCAATATAATTGATAATTAAATATTCCCATGTGTTACCAATATAATGTGCTGATTAAAAACTTACAAGCCAGTGGTACATTCATACTCCGTGATAATGGAGCACTAGGATCCCGAGCGCGTCCACATTCCGCTCATGCGCATTCACGAGATCGAATTGATCTTGCGATATTTTGGGTGCAAGAAAGCTCTAGGAACCTCATCAAAGATGGTCAATGTTGGAAGCTGCTACATATGTGCATGTCTAGGCATTCATTGCCTCCTAGAGGAGTCATGTTGTCACAAGTCACATGATATCAAACACAAAATGTCAACATAGGAATATCATCTAAGGATCGCGATCGCAAACAGCGAGCCCCAATCGCGTCAGCGGTCAAAGGCTCACTGGTGACAGGTGATGGGGACGTCGCGCGGCTCCCAGTGGCGAAATGCCACCACCCTCCCAGTCATATCGTGTGGACCCAAAAGGAAGAAGTGTATATCACGGGATTGAAAGATGTCACACAGTCAAGACCTGATTATCAGTCCAGTCATCACCGTTCGAAGAAGGCAAGTTATATCCAAATAGAAAAATACAGTGTAGCCTCCAGTTTAACTCAGAGGGACTCCGCAAAAATTATTAAAAATTATCACCTATGGGAATATGCAAACAATCACAATCCGCCACATGACACATGTGTACTGCTTTATATAAATCAATATGTTAATATGGTCATCTTTTTATTTAAACCTTATACCAAAGCTACAAAAAGCGCAGAATGTGGATTGCTGGTGCAGGGCTACAATACTCCAGTCGTCACCCGGAATGTCCACTGGTGCTATAGCTCGTAGAAAAATCTAGCAAGAAACAAAAAATTAAAATTACTCAATTTGTAATATATTGTCAAAATATGAGCATAATAGCTAATGCACATGTCCGAAAAATAACTACAGCAGGGGAAGAGAACAACACGAGACACCGAGAGGGACACCACAATTTCACCCTAAAATCAAAGTTGAGACCATTCGGTTTAAGTGTTTTCAAGGTAAATATCCCGAAAAATTCTCGTTTTTTAAGGGTAGCCTTTCTATCGCCACCCCGTCTATTCAACTGTGCCTGCTCAAGAATGCGAAATCTAAGATCTTTTTCGGAGTGACCTACCTCCTTGAAATGTTTCGAGACCGGCAAATCCATTTTTTCTTTTCTAATAGAATATCTATGCTCATTTAGTCTTGTTTTAACATCCCACGTGGTCTTTCCCACATACCATAGCCCACATGGGCATGACAGTAGGTAGACCACGTAGGATGAATCACATGTCAGATATTGTGTAATCTTAATTGTCTTGTCTGTCACAGGATTATAAAAGGAGTTCCCCTTTAACATCATACAGCAGTTTACGCAACTGTAGCATGGATAACATACAGTGCGTGGAAAGCCACAAAATGACCTCACCCTTATTCTGTTGCTGCCCACATCGGATTTGACCAACCTGTCACCCAAGTTACGCCCCCAACAGTAGGAAAACAGTGGAGGTGTCCTGAATTCCTCAATCTCAGAAAAACTGTTACCAATTATCCTCCAATGTCTTCTGATGACAGAAGCTATCCGTGGACTGTCAGCAGAATACTGTGAAACAAATGGGATACGTGGGGACAATTTGGCCTTGTCATCGGGAGTCTGTCCCAGGCCAGATTCAGCCCACGACCTACTCTCCACAAGTTTTTTTGGGATAACCTCGGGATACAAATTTCTTGCCCATTTCTGTAAACCATTGATCTCTAGTGAATCTATCCCTCACAATCCTCTTAACTCAGAGGAATTGACTGTAGGGCAAAGAGTTGATCATAGGGCGGGGATGATGGCTCTCAAAACGCAACAGAGTATTCTTATCAGCTTTTTTCACATGTAAATCAGTGGTTAAACCCTGTTTATGAATCTGTACCTCTGTATCCAGAAATTGCAATTTCTGTGATCGAATGAACGACAGTAAATTTCACTGTCGGGTCTATTTCATTAAGGTATGCGTGGAGCGAGGAGGTCCAACGTTGCGCCCGTCCGCACCAAGAAGATGTCTTTAATATAGCGCCACCACCCCAGGATGTGCCTGAAGTGGTGGCTACCATAAACAGACAAATCCTCAAGGTGGGCCATATAGATGTTAGCATAAGTAGGTGCCACTTTTGACCAGATCGTGGTTCCACGCAATTGTACAAAAAAACATCCTGGAATAAAAAATAATTCCTAGTCAACACAAATTTCAATAACAATAAAATAAATTGTTGGCTTTCCTCAGTATAGTTGGATCACATCAAGCACCTCTGTACAGCCTAAAGGCCCAACTCATGGTCAATCAACGTGTACAAACTGCACACATCGAATGAAACAAGGGTGGCTCCCACCGGCACACACACAAAAATCCCCAGTATCCTTAATATAAGACTTGGCAGAGACAACATAATGTCGTAGGATCCTATCCAAAAAAATAGCCACGTTACAAAATAAGGGCCCCTCCCTGACACGATAGGTCGCCCAGGGGGACTCCAAGATCTTATAAATCTTGGGCAAGGTATATAAGATAGGTGTGCAGGGTTTGTCACAGTATAGATATGTAAAAGTTTAGCATCAACAAAATCAGCCCATAAGGCTTGATTCAGGATATATATATATATAAGTTTTTAGCCATAATATATTTACATATATTAATATATATTTAGAATATATAATATATTATAATATATGTAAATATATTATGGCTAAAAACATCAGTAGTAGTTTCCACACATTATGCATTCATATATATCAGAAGTATGATTTTATATATATATATATATATATATATATATATACATATTTATATATATATTATTATTTATTTATTTTAGTATTTACATATTTATTTTGTGCCATACATTTTTACAATTACCAAAAATATAAAATATATAAATTTAATTTAGCCTCTATTTCAGAAACTTTTCTGCCTGGATTTGAATTCACAACCTTCTACATTAGAACCTTAACCACTACACTATACAGCTACATGTAAACCTGCAGTGAAATATAAAATGATACTTCTGCTGTATAGGAATACTTACTATATGACAAACTGACAATGACACAGTTTATCATTCGGCTTTATAGCTTAGTGGTTAAGATCCTTGTCTCTAATGTAGAAGGTTGTGAGTTCAAATCCCATCAGAAACTTTTCAGAAATAGAGGCTAAATTTGATTTAAATACACTGGGTGTCCCCAAGTATTGACTCCATGTATGGACACAGCTATATATGGAGTCAGAGCAGGGACTCCTAAGCCGCGGACTCACACTGGGGATTCCCTCACTGTACAGCGATCTTTTGCATAGACCTCAGTGGGACCCAGCACCCTCTCATCTTCAGAGCAGGGTGTGCTTGGTTTAATGCTCGGAGACTTACATTGTGCTCTGTAGAGCACCCAAGCATCCCAAAGTGTTCTACTCAAGCACCCGAGCACTTTGGTGCTCAATCAACACTATTATTAATATGTGAGTTGTACCAGAGATGAGTTATTGCTTACGAGATATTTTCTTTATCTTCTGGTACTCTTTATGAAAAGCTACTGGACCACCACTGGGCGAGGTTCCATTCTGTCTGGGTGTATGTATTTCCAGGAGGCTCTAGTGTCCCGTACAGGAAACCTCGTTACTACTACCTTTGTTAGCAGGAGGATGCTAATTTGAAACGTATCAAAGATGAATGTGTATTAGTTCCTACCAGTCCAGACTGAATGGCATCATACAGGTTGGCATGAAAACATACACACAACAGATATAAAAACATACACAGATAATAAAAGTTATGAGAAATGTCCATTTCTTACATGTCAGATTAGGGCTAGCCTCCCTGGCACTCTTCCGTCTACCCCACTTTCTGTTATCCAGCTACCTACCTCACTTTCCTGATCCTGCATTCTACCACCCTCCCCACATCTACCCCATAGAGTGCTTGCTCAGTGAGCTGCAAACTCTTTTCCGTATTGTTAACGCATCTCAGTGTTGAAATTCTCTTATTTCGATACAGGATCTGGGATTCCAAACATCCAGTTTGCTCACATTTTGAACAAAGATATGCACCCTCAAACAGCTGTTCCAGGACTGCATACATTTTACAAGATGTGCACAGGACTGCCTTGTCAATAATGGAGCACATACTTGCTAATGGGGATTACACAATAAAAGAGAAAAAAAATACAATAATACATTGCAGTTTAAAACAACTGACCTCGCGTTTTCAGTCTCTGGATTCAAAGAGGTAGAACACATATTACCCATAACGTACAATACAGAACCCTTTTACTATGCACAGTGTACAATAGCACATACTATATTTACTAATGGAGATGCATCAGAGCGCTGACTCAAACTCATTAGACTTAATAAATGTTGCAGAATGCAGATGCTTTGTTGCCTTTGCTGTCAAGGGAAGGAAAGAAACAGTGGTATAACTACGGAGAAGGCAAGGCCAAGGGTTTTCCGAGTGTTTTATACTGATGATCTATCCTCAGGATAGGTCATCAGTATGTGATCGGTGGGCGTCCGACTTGGGAATCGGTGGGGGCCCTACAGTTGTTTGAAGAAGCCACGGTGCTCAGGTAACTGCTTACCAAGCACAGCTCCATCCATTGGACTGCGGGTGTGCTTAGTATTGCAGCTCAGCTCCATTCACTTAAATTGGACTGAGCTGTGCCAAGGACCATATGAACAACATCTCACTGAAGCATTGTGGTCTCCTCAAACAGCTCATCGGTGGAGATGCCAGAACTTAGAAGCCCACCGATCAGAATTGATGAGGAAACTTGGAAAAATACCTTTAATATGCTCCAAAATTCAGGAGCATGATTCTGTCACAAAGTAACCGACCTTATAGAGTAGGTGGTGAAAACCTAGACTAGAAAGGCTAAATTTGAATCAGACGTACTGTAAATATGGGAAAAATGTACAAACTTTAGAACAATTTAGCCCTATTTATATTTAAACCCAGGATCCTACTTTGAAAACCTATCCTGGCCAAAAATCCTAACTGCATATTAACATTTCATTTTCCTTTCACAGAATCATCAATTTCCTTTCTATCTGTAAAGGATCCTACAGCCTTGCATCGGACCCCTGCTAACTGTCTGTTCAGCAGAAATATTGTAGGCCTTCATATATAGCGGCATAATTTATTCTGTTGTTTTTCTTCAGCAGGAACCTTCATAGTTGCCTTCAGCTGGAGGCCGCTACGAGGGAGATAAAAGTTTGTTGGTTTAAAATTTCATAAATTTCTCTTTGTCATGCAGCAGTAGTATACTATTTGTATTAGGTGGGTCCTAAAGGAATTCTTTTCCTTGCCTCTTCTTTTAAGAACTTGAAATGTACTCTGTCCTTTATGATTTTGAAGCAGAACACCGAGACCATCGTTTCAATTTTGTTCATCTCTTCAAATTGGTGGCATAGCAACAAAAAAGTATTTGCAGCTAGATTTTTCTTGTGAAAACCCATGTGGAACATTTTAGTAGATATATATTGTGCTCATATATTTAACTACAGATGGCAGATATGAATTAAATATATCAATATTCCGATTAACACAGGGGGTCTCTTTAATCAAGCCCCATACCAGAAAACAGGCATAAAAAGGTTAGAAACAATGGAATTGACTTGACTTTTTAAATGCCAGTTGAGCAAACATTTTTGCACAAATGGCAATTTTATGCCACCTTTACCACTTTCTGAAAAGGGGGTGTGGTGTGGGTGCGCCATATGTTTTTTGGCATAAATAATTACAGAAATCTATGCTAGCTAGGAGCTGGTATATATTTTATTCTAAGTGCACAGACTGTCGGAAGATGCACTTAAAGAGCTTGTCCAAGTTATTTTTATTGATGACCTATCCTCGGGATAGGTCAACAATATCAGATTGGTGGAGGTCCGACACCCGGCAACCCTGCTGATCAGCTGGTTAAGGAGAAGACACGTTTTGTTAATTGTTTTTTTTTTTTTTTGTACAATCCACCTCTTGTTTTATAAAAGCTGTTCCTCTGGAAAACCCCTTTATGCAGCAGATATACCTGTAAATATAAAGGTCACCTGCCATGGTGCTGCATTTAGTACACTGTTTTTCTCAAGGAACTAGACCTTGAGGATTTCTAGCATTTTCTCTTTAATAATAGCCTGTAGCACTGGACCCTATAGTTCAAATTACACCCAGAATAACTTTATTCATTGGACTATGACCCATGCTTCCAGTCCAAACTTACTGTAGCCTGATACAGGGCCTTTTAATGTTAATGTGAATGGAGCGTTAATACAATGTACATGTATGCTGCATGAATTCAAATGTATGCTGTCCTACCCTGAAAACTGGAATTAGTCATTGTATTAGAGATAAACAAGAATATATTATATATAATATTTTTGTATTTAAGGTGAAATTTACCTTTTTAGAGTTTTGACTCTTTAACGATGTTGGTGAATTTACTTAACAGTTCAAGGGGGGCCTGGATGTATTTCTGGAGTGTAATAATATTACAGGCTATAGCTACTAGAGAGGGGTCGTTGATCCAGGGAGTACTTCTGATTGCCTGATTGGAGTCGGGAAGGAATTATTTTCACCATAAATGAGGAAAATTCGCTTCTACATCACAGTTTTTTTTTTTAGGCCTAAGAAACTATGGGCCAGATTTATCATTACACTTACATCTTACTCGACTTTTACATATGCCCAAAGTCACTTTAGGCTAGTCAGATTTATTACATAGTGGGAATAACTATGACATAGTGGGAGGACTATGACATAGTGGGAATAACTGAGACATGGCTGGATGATAGCTATGACTGGGCAGTTAATATAAACGGTTACAATCTGTTTAGAAAGGATCATCAAAACCGGAGAGGTGGAGGGGTCTGCCTCTATGTGAAGACCTGTCTAAATCCCATAATTCGAGAATACATCTCTGAGGGACATGAACGTGTGGAGTCTCTGTGGGTAGAAATACATGGAGCAAAAAACAATAATAAATTACTAATAGGAGTGTATTATAAACCACCTAATATACCAGAGTCCACAGAAAATCTATTACTAAACGAGATAGACGAGGCGGCAAATCATAATGAAGTCGTTATTATGGGGACTTCAACTACCCAGATATAGACTGGGAAACTGAAAGCTGTACATCCCAAAAAGGAAACAGGTTCTTGGCAATAGCCAAAGACAATTACCTTTCCCAAATGGTTCAGGACCCAACTAGAGGGACGGCCATACTGGACTTAGTATTAACCAATAGACCTGATAGAACAACAGATGTGCAGGTTGGGGGACACCTGGGAAATAGTGACCATAAAGTAATAACCTTCCAATTATCCTTCAAACGAGAGTTTCTAAAGGGAGGAACATAAATACCAGACTTCAAAAAAGCACAATTCACTAGTCAGACCACACATGGAGTACTGTGTACAGTTCTGGGCTTCTGTGAACAAGGCAGACATAGCAGAGCTGGAGAGGGTTCAGAGGAGGGCAACTAAAGTAATAACTCGAATGGGGCAACTACAGTACCCTAAAAGGTTATCAAAATTAGGGGAGATCTAATAACTATGTATAAATATATCAGGGGTCAGTACAGAGATCTGTCCCATCATCTATTTATCCCCAGGACTGTGACTGTGACGAGGGGACATCCTCTGCGTCTGGAGGAAAGAAGGTTTGTACACAAACATAGAACAGGATTCTTCACTGTAAGAGCAGTGAAACTATGGAACTCTCTGCCTGAGGAGGTGGTGATGGTGAGTACAATAAAGGAATTCAAGAGGGGACTGGATGTATTTCTGGAGTGTAATAATATTACAGGCTATAGCTACTAGATAGAGGTCGTTGATCCAGGGAGTTATTCTGATTGCCTGATTGGAGTCAGGAAGGAATTTTTCCCCTTAAGTGGGAAAATTGGCTTCTGCCTCACAGTTTTTTGCCTTCCTCTGGATCAACTTGTAGGAAACAGGTCGAACTGGATGGACAAATGTTTTTTTTCGGTCTTATATACTATGTTACTATGTTAATGGTGCTTTAATACTGTGATAAATGTGGTTTGACGGTAGCAGTTTATCCTTCAGTAAGCGGCTTTACAAAAGTCGCACGTCTTTACAAAAAAGTTGCATGTTCTATTAAAAAGTCGCAGAAGATAAGCATGGTCCTCCCTGGAGTGAAATTGCGCATTTTTTTTTTGCAACTTTTTTGCGACTTTTGAAATGGTTGCAATAGTAAATATGCCTAGAGATTCATTTACATAAGACAACACGCCCACTTTCACAAAACTGGAGCGCTTAGTGCAGAGCTTGAAAAAGTCACAAAAATTAGCAATTTTGCCGATTGCGCATTTTTTGCGACTTTTTCACTCCATTAAAGTGACTTTAGCTAATGATAAATCTGGCCCTATGTTACTATGTTGTCCTAACAAAAACAATATTTTCAGATTAGAGATGTTGCTTCATCTGGCTCCAGACACCCCAATTAAACCATTTTTGATTAAGAAAGCCATGGCCAGCTAAACATTTACTCACAATTCAGATGGATGTTCATCCATAAACCGCATGGATGGCTTGAGTTTGCCATAAACTGCTCATAGAGGGATGGCTTTCCATTCATTCTTATAGACCACCATGAGAAATCCCTTTAATATCATGGCATGATAGGATCGTTCCAATGACTTATGAAAATATTCTGTGATGCACTGCATATTATAAAAATGCTAACAAAAAGAAATGAAAAGAGCATCTGTCAGCTTGATCAACCCTATATCTTTATTACAAAGTCTAAAGCAATAGATAAAGTATATTAGAAAAATTATTTATAGGTAAATTTGGACACTTAAAAATAAACTTGATTAAAAGTTTAGTTGCGCTTTAAGATTTCCCTTTACTGGAACTAAGGGGCCTACAGTAGGCCAACCCCTGAATAACAACAACATAGCATTATTCCTCCTCCACCAAACATTACAGTTGGCACAATGCAGTCAGGCAGGTAGCGTTCTCCTGTCATTCACCAAACCCAGACTCATCCATCAGACTGCCAGATAGAGAAGCGTGATTCATCACTCCACAGAATATGTTTCCACTGCTCCAGAGTCCAGTGGTTGTATGCTTTACACCACTCTATTAGAGACTTGTCACTTGGCATTGTGCTTGATGAAGTAAGGCTTGCATGTAGCTGAAACCCATGTCATGATGCTCCCACTGCACAGTTTTTGTGCTGATAATGCTAGAAGAGGTTCGGTTATAGGTTATGCATAGTGTTGATCACGAATTTTCGAGTGCGAATTTTAATCGCGAATATCGGCACTCGAGGATCGCGAATATTTAGAAAATCGCTAAATATATTCGCAATTGCGAATATTCGGTTTTATGCAAATTTTTTATATGCAAATTTTCGCAAGCACAGAAAATAATGTCATTATTTTCTTGATTGTGAAAATCTACATAAAATATTGCACAAATTTGCATAAAGATTCGCATAAACTGGCATTTAAGGTATCTTTTAAATGCCAGTTTATGCTGAATCTTTCTCAACAAGAAAATAATATCATTATTTTCTTGATTGCTAATATTGCATAAAAATTTGCACAGATTTGCATAAAAATTGCATAAACTGGCATTTAAGGTATCTTTTAAATGCCAGTTTATGTGAATTTTCGTAATCAAGAAATTAATGACTGGAGATTACAATTTGCGAATTTTCGAATATATGGCAAATATTACGCCCAAATATTCGCGAAATATCGCAAATTCGAATATTGCCCCTGCCGCTCATCACTAGTTATGCACTATGCGACTCAGCACTCGGAAACCCTGCTCTGTAACTTTATGTCGTCTGCCACTTTAAGGCTTTGTCTGCTGTGGTTCCTAAATGCTTCCATTTTGTAGGAATACCACTCCAAGTTGATTGTGGAATATCTAGGAGGGATGAGATTTTAAGACCTGACTTGTTACAATGGTGGCCTCGCTCTTTAGAATGACCCATTCTTTCACAAGTGTTTGTAATGGCATACTTCATGGCTGGATTTTATACACCTGTAGTAATGGGACTTAATGAAACACCTGAATTCAATGCTTGAAAGGTTGGTGCCAATACTTTTGTCCATATTGTGTATGTGGAAGTGGCAACATCACCAAGCATGGTCATTTGAGTGAGAGCTTCTATACATTTGGTACCCTTAAAGTGTGCTAGCTTTTCTATAATGACAAGCTAGAGCATGATGGTAAACCTTTTAGAGACTGAGTGCCCAAACTGCAACCCAAAACCCACTTATTTATCACAAAGTGCCAATACGGCAATTTAACCTGAATAATACAGTCCAATAAAGTATATCTTCCATGTACTTTATAATTTAGCTATAATAGCCTGCCTACATTCAATGTGCTGCCTCTGTCATTCATAGTATGCCCTGTGCTGATGAATGGCAGGAGAAGTTTTAGGTATATTGGTACACCACAGACTTTTTCCAGGGTACGGGTGCCCACTTAGAAGGTTCTGAGTGCCACCGGTTCGCCACCACTGAGCTAGAGTATGCTGCCCCTTGGTTGCTATCTGCCTGGTAAATAAATGTCAGACAGCTGCAAAAACAATAACTATAGCACCCCTCAGCCCTTGGGCCCAGGTGGAGCTGCAACTTCTGCAGCCGCTATAGCTACTCACCTGATTGATATTTCTGTATCTTCGAATCCGAATGGATAATATACCACAATAAAACATTATGGGTAGTCATTTCAATCTCAACTGCTTTGTAGTTTGGATCATTTTATTATACTACAATAAAACTCTATGCATATTCATTTGAGTCTCAATTGCTCTGTAGTTTGGGTATTTATATTTGAAGGCGAGGGACCATCTCATATCCAAGAATCATGTAGTTTTCCTGTAACAGAATGGCTGTGTGGAATTCCAGTTTTGTACCCTTTTAATGTAAAATAATGGGCCACTGTATCCAATGAGATCTGTGGCACTGTGATAAGCAAAAAATTCTAAGCACAGTTAAAATTCCTAGCAAACAGATGTGAATGTTCTTCATTTCTAACATTCCCATATGCATAGTAGGAGTACCATTATTCAATGCTTTTTATCCCTTTCAGCAAACCATTGATAACCCCGGGAACCTACAGGACTCAAATCATCCTATTTAATTTACAATCTTCCTCAGTTAAATCGTAGGGGCATATTTATTGAGACCATTATTTTAGACGCCAGTCTTAATAAGCCCTATAGCGGGCGGTGGATCGCCGGTCTCTACATAATTTTGTCGCATCCAACAAAGATTCAAAATGTAAGACAGCTTCCTTGCGGTCTTACATTTAAACCATTTTGTACACCTAAACCAGGCGTAGAAAATGATGAGTGAAACGAGCCTGCTGGCCCGTCCCCTTCCCTGCCCACTCTGCGTCCACTTTTTTAGACCTGGCGTGAGCAGGGAAGAAGTCGCAGATTCGGTTGCACCATGGCGTGCTACAGAATCTGCACTAGATGTACGCCACATAAATGACCCCCATAAATCTCAAGTTTCTGAACTCCATCTTGTTTTCTATTTCTTCATTATACAGTAGAAAAGAACAATACTGTGAAACTCTTTCCAATCAAAATGTATTGCAGATGGAAGCCCAATACAAATCCTGAGAGAAGCTTCAGCTACATGCAGGCCTCTTTTTATTAAACTGGTAAACTGCTAGATCAACAATAGTTGTACAGCACATGAATAAAGAATTAAAATGGTTATTTAAAGATAAAGGTAAAAACCAGACATCATATAGTACATGACAAAGCTAGGAGCAGCCCTGTACCTCACATAGATCTGGAAACATCCCCATTCCATTAATTGCTCCAAATGCTCTATTAGATTTATTTCAAGCTGGCAGCTCAGGGGAGGGTGTTCTTTCTCAGGGGTGTGTCCTTATGCTCCATGTAACTGTCACAGCTTTAAAATAACATCCAGATGGTGGCAGTTTAACCCCTTCCCAAGATCCACCATACATGTACAGCACTGTGGGTTAAGGAGTTACTGAATCGCACCATTTATGTACTGTGCAGTTAGCAGGTGGGCACAGGGATAGGTGTGGCATACAAAGGAGACCACCATATCTAAGCAGTTTACAGAGGGAGGGGCTCTGTCTCTTACCCCATCCCATTTGATGGTTGCTATGGCAGCTTAAAAGGCCTGCCAGCAAGGAAAGTCTATCAGGCCCTGCCTGTCAATGTGAAATTACAGTATGTAGTGTAATGCATTGTACTAGCGATCAGACCATCAGAAGTTGAAGCCCCTGGTGGGACTAAAATTAAAATAAAATAGAAAAATGTATTTTAATTAAAAAGTGTTTTCATATTTTGAAATTCTTTCAAGCTTCGTTTGGTGGTAAAGCAGAATTGCATTATGGATTCCGTTACCACCGACCATAATGCAAGTTTATGACGGAATATTCATTCTGTCATAATAGAAGTCTATGGCCTGCATAACGGGTCCGTCCCATTTCCGTTATGCAGGGGAGTCCTCTCCTGCATAATGGAAACAGGACGGATCCGCTTTGCAGCCCATAGACTTCTATTATGATGGAATGAATAACGGAATGCCTCTAAAGGCATTCCGTTATACATTTCATCATAAAATTGCATTATGGTCTGTGGTAACGGAATCCATAACGCAATTCTGCTTTTACCACCAAGCGAAACGTGAACGAATTTCATTCACTCTCTATGGGGCCGGACGAACTTCCGGTCCGCAGCTCCGCAAACGATAGAACATGTCCTATTCTTGTCCGCAGCCTGCGGACAAGAATAGGCATTTCTATGGGGGATGCGGCTGGGTGTATTGCGGATTCGCAATTTGCGGATCCGTGATACACTACGGTCGTGTGAATGTAGCCTTACACAGAGGCAGACAAACATTGGCAGAATGGCATTATTAAGTGCATTCTGTATTGTTCCAAATATTCGTTATCACTACATTTCACTCTCCAATTTACTTTCCACTTACATGTCATCTTATTTGGTAAGTTTTACTGATATGTTATGGAACGATATTGTCTTTCATCATTTTTATGAGAACTATTCTTTCTGATTCCTCCATACACCTGCTTCCTTTCTGATTGCTCTGGGAATAAGCCAATGCCAGACACCTGTGACAATGAATTATCTCACTTGAGAACAAAAGGAACAGGTTTTGAAATTCAACATGATGATCATTCTTTCCCTGAGATTATTAAGTCAGCACATCCCCATTCCCGTTGAAAAGGACAGTTTCGCCTCACTTTGCTCTTATGCGTATGTTCACCTTTATTATGGAGACTCAATATCATATTCAAATATTCCAGGTGAATGGTAATTACTGGGCATACATAAAGTATGGTCCCACATAGGACCACCCATTAAACTGGTGACAGCTTCCCTTTTACCCCACAGCTCTATATATAGTACATTAGTTATATAACCACTTCATCCTTTAAAACTACCAGAGATATTAGGTATGAACTGCTCAACCACCCACAACACCAGAAGTTTGGACAACATTTAAACAATCTGATTTTAAATTATTTCCCCTGAGTACAAGAAATTGCTTTTCTTGAAGAGTATTTGTAAATGAGGTAACCTCTTATAATAAGGTCATATCATAGCATTCTATCATATAGTCTTTGGAAATAGAGGAGATCAATTATCCAGTGTAGACAAGATTGACCAGAACCCCTGCTATGTTGTGTCTAAAAACAACCTTTCCATTCCATCTTTAAGGAATTTGGGAAAGAAAGGGATGCAAATGAGCTCTCAACAAGCTCTGCCTCTAAGGCTACCAAAGGATCAAACTACAGAAAGTAGAACAATTTCACTCTTTTCAAATTTGTGTTATATTTTTGGTAGAGAATATTATATTTTCGTTTTAATGTAACGATGAGCAGAAATGGTTTTCATCTCAGTAGCAACAAATTAGACATTGACTGATAATATCTATAGCAGTCACATTCAGCAGTTTACCCAGGCATGTAGATAAGATCGCTTATGCGACGCTTGCTAAGTATTGTATTAGCTTTATTGCAAGCAGGATTTTACCCGTTGGCTGTAAAGAAACGTATGTCTACAGATACAAGGTGCAGGAAACTGTCATCATTCATTATTGATTTCTGACAGTTGCTTATATGCTACTTACAGACTAATGCAAAGAAATCCGCCCTAGGTCTATGTTTTAATAAATATCAAAAGAGACATTGTTATTTCATAGATTGACAGCTATAAATTGTATCACAAGTGTTCCTATATAATAGCGTGTTATGTAATAAATTACACATCTGGACCATTTCCAATTTACAAACTTATTTTTCTACTCCTATAGACAGATATTTTTCCAATTACTATAACACATTAACATTTGTTAAGCAATAGATAGCGAATTTATTAGGCCTCTGTCAGCATACCCCTGTATTATTACTAAGGCTTAAAGAGCATCTGTCACCATGATTTACCCTATTAAACCAGGCATATTGCCTGGTAGGGTTGATCATGATGATTAAAATGAGCAGAGAAATGCTTATTTTTTGGTATATGTAAACGAGGTACTCAGAGAACCAAGGGGCTGGCCTAGCCACTCAGAGCACTGTTTCACCGACGCCTCTGCCTGTCTTCACTCCCCCTCTGTGAGATTGCTAGGGCTAGGCATCCTTGCATCTCTGATGCCTGGCTTTGATATGGTGCACATGCTCTAGTGCACTGAAAATCTCAGAACAGTCATGCCCGCAGCCTTGGGCCTTCTGGTATCACGGTGGGCCGGAGTCGCTGCCAAATCAAATCACAGGTTTGGCGAACTATCCAAGACATCGTTGAGACTTCCAGCAGGAACTCAAAACGCAGATGCAAAAGAATTCCCAGTTGCCAGAAATCTGAAATCCACAAATAAACAAATAATGCAACACAGATATAGTCTAACAACAACTTTTTGCACTAAATAGGGATATGCACATTATCACATTGTAGGTAGACTATGACTCATATCACTAATAGCAAATATACTACGATGTAATACTTAGCAGATTCTAAACAATATTAATGATAATAAATATACATACCTCAATGTCACGATGAGCCTTTCCTCTGTTGAAATGCAGCGCCTCATATTTGTATCCTGGTATGTGAGGGCAGGACGCAGAGTCGCTAACAACAAGTCAAAGCTATTCACAGACATACGACAATACCCATGACATTTTTCAGGATGCTGTCGCAGATCCATGTACAGCGTGTGGAAATGACCTTTCGAGCACCGATGAGAGACAATAGGGTGAACCCAATGCCTCCTCCTCGGTTCCACATTCAGCATAGTTGGCTGCTGTTCCTGTTCCCGAGAAATCAGCCAGTAAAAGAGAACCAGTTCCTCCTCAGCCATGATGCAACAGAAAATTGTAGCCAGAAACCAATGTAAAACACAGGATTCCAAGTACGCTCCCAATGCTGCAACAAGCTGCATAAAATGGAGTCACAAGTATCACATGACCAAGTTAAATAGAGGGAGTGAAAAAGGAGATGTGTCCAAAAATCATGAAAACATTTTTTTTATCGTCCGTTTGCGATCCTCAAAAAACGGATTGGATACGGAAATAAAACGGATTTATTTTGCGGAAAAACGGAATGGAAACGGAAACACAACGGATCACAAAAAAGGAACGACGGATCTGTGAAAAAAGGACCGCAAAACCATACGTTCGTGTGCAATAAGCCTTAGACTCCCTTCCCCGTCACTTACTGTAGTAAGCCACAGGCTGCTTTAGGTCTGTAACCTCCAGAGGTGCAGAGGCAGGTCCTTACAGTGTATGGGCTCCCAGTAGTTGAAGCACATAGAAGATGTCAAGCGGTGTGATGACATCACTGCATTGCACCAATTGCACAAGACACTTTTGTGTTGATGTTCATACTACTATATATCGTACAGAAGAACAGGAATGAGGGTCTTTACTGTTCTACTGTACTATACTGAACATCAAGGGGGACATTAATGTTCTAAGGATGACTAATGTGGACATTACTGCACTATGGGGGGGCTTTAATGTACTAAGGATCACATAGGTGGACATTACCACACTAAGGAAAAGATGAATGTACTATTGGGGACACACAGCATTAAGGGGCAATTAATGTACTAAGGTGGACATTACTGCACTAAAGGGGCATTAAGTTACTAAGGATCACTAAGAGGGACATTACTGGACTACAGACATGTATGTATGAAGGTGCACTAAGGAGAACATCAATGTAGTAAGGAGCACTTAAGAGGAGGGGCATAACTGCACTAAGTGGACTTTAATATATTAAGGAGCACTAAGGGGGTATTGCTGTTCTAAGGGGGGATATTACTGATGTAAGGGGCACAAATTTGGACATAACTACAGAGAGTGCTGAAAAAGCAAGGACCCAAAGATATCTTTGCATTACACTCTCCAGCAATGGAAATCTTCAAAAACTTGAGTTTATTGGCATCCGTTTAAAAATATACAGCTCCATAAATCTCACCGGTGAACAGTCAATGCCTTGGTAGTTAACCCTCTCCCGGCCACCAACAGTAAATATACATAGACAGCCGGGAATTTAAAAATGACGCCCTCTGGCGGATGCAGCGTGTGCCATGGCCATGTTTTAAAGAGAAGACACCAAGCACTAATGTCTGTGACCGGCGACAATGCTGGTTCGTGAATTTTTAACCCTTCAGATCCCGTGGTCATCTGGATGTGCTCAAGCTTTCCCCAGCAGGGAGAGCCGGAGCGTGTATGCAGCAACCCCTGTCCTCCTTTGTGATTGTACCAGATATGGTGCACAGCATTGAGACTGGAAAACCTTCCTCAAAGCAATAAAATTGAGGGATCCACAAAAGGGATGACCATAATCCCATCCCTCCATTAGGTCCGGGATCCCTCCCTACTATGAACCTAGTGGTATTTTGCTTTTAAAATTATTAGGGTTAAGACCAGAGGGCCGAACATGCTGGATGGATCAAACATGGCCATTGGATTATTGCAGCAACACTATCCCTAGCGCATAAGTGCTTGCCACGTCTCTCCCTATGCTCAGCTCACATGACTATGGCAGGATCAGGGTTATATAGGGCTGTGACACAGGGGATGGCTACCAGCGGATTAGCTTCCCGCACAGCATTATGAGTAATATAGCGTTCCCGGGCTTCTTACTTTCAATTTGTAACACGTGCAGCCGCCATTTTAGGAAAAACTGATACATTATCACAAAGTGCAAGGAAATTCGGATTTGTTGTGAATCAAAGTTTTCCTAAACTTCGGACCTAATTCCACTTTGGATGCTTCAATTCGCTCAACACTAATGACCACATAAATTTGTAGACCAAACCCTGGGATTCTGGACTTATTTACCATTGGAGTACTCCATCCCTTCCGGAGAGCAGCAACATGTATTGGCAACTCAATGGTGTCCGGAGGTTCCAGAGTAGCATTGGGGCCAACAAAAACCCAGCCACTAGCATATTACAGATTAACTCAGAGGTTGAATGGATATGATAGTGTGCATGAGGCCTAAATGTCAATTTAAATTAGCTGCTGGTAAAAGACATATAGCTTCAGGGAATATAAATTGTGTTATATATCCTCTGTGATCGCGCATGAGTGATACAAATTAAGACTATCACTGGTACTCGCCCCTTGAGATCAAGGGGAGTAAATAAATATAAAACGTAACCTTTACTAAAACAAATTAAAAGTGGATCACTTGACACACTTATCAAAAAATAAACTGAAACAGTCTTACTGGTACGGTGATTGTTTCTTTGGAGTACCACATGACCGGATGGTTGACACCTCGTTGATGACTCACTTGGTATCTAAATTGTTGGGTATTGCCATTATACAGGGACAAGTATACAGGGGAGACGGGGCAAAACGGGAAGGGAACAGAAATGATAGAATGTGTGTATCCTGTCCCTATTATGTCCCTATCAGATCTATTATACCCTAATGACCTCCTAATACGGAGTCATCGCCCTAACAAGTGCGGCCCCGTAAACTATCTTTCCCCTTTCGACCTCCGGCAGCACATAACGGGTTAACTTGCTGTCATCTTCTTTCCAGGACCACCCACCTAGCAACAACAATTAGAATAATTAATTACTTGCCCTATAAGGGACACCTCCCACAAAGTATCCATGTGTTTTTTTTATGTCCTCTTCCTTGAAGGAGCCCACCTGCAAGATGTCTGCCACTTGGCTGCGCTTACACTTGGCCATCCATACCTTGTCGCAAGGTTTTTCGGCCCAGGAGTGTGAATAGCCATGTGTGTTCCCTGGCTACATTCCTCCCCGCTCCACCGGCAGCCCTGAAGGTTGTATTCAACTTCCATAGCGGGGATATGAGACAGCGGGCGAACGCAATCCTTTCACCGGAAGTAAATGTCCGAACTTCCAGTTTCCCGCGTTAGAACACACAGGTGACACGCAGGCGCTGTGCGTCTGACGTCACAGGGGCGCCGCCTCTCTCCCCGTTCGGCGCAAACTAAGTTAAGTATTTAAGAGCAGAGGTAGCGGAGCTCGGTGCCCTTTGTGCCAGGCAGCCGAGCTCCAGCAATTTAAAGGTATAGAGCCTGTCCTCGGTCAGGCAGAATCCTTCTGGTGACTTCCTTTTTTTCTGCATTTTGCCTGATTTTCAGGCACCCTTGTTGTTTCATGGAGGCTGTTTTCCTCATATCCGCTCTTTTATTATGTATTGCAGATGTCCAGCTCATCAAGTAGGGGTGAAAAGAGATGCAGGAAAAGTAGACATAGGATATGTCAGTCCTGTGAACAGCCTTTGCCAGATGATTTTCTTCAACACTTATGTGTGAGGTGTCATCGCGATACGCAAGAGCCCTTCTCACCAAGGAAAAAGCAGAAACCGCAAGCTCGTATTTTATGTCTGCATCAGCTTCCTGCTGACTACCAATATATGCGAGAATTGCACTTATCCAGATGAGGTCTCGGATATTGAAACTAATAAGATTATGTCTTTATTTAAAACTTTTCTTAAACAATCTAAGAAGAAGGGTCAAGAAAATTGTTTTTATCCGTGTCCTCGTCCGAGGAGTCTCTTCGCTCAGAGGGTGAAGTTTCTTCAGATTCGGATTCTCCTGTCATGGAAGACAACTTCTTGTTTAATAAAAGGACGCGAACTGTCTAATAAAAGAAGTAAAAATATTATGGAAGCTAGTAAAAAATCTGGTAATCGTCAGGAAGAAGACCTCTTCTACTTTTTTTAAAAAAAGAAAGCACCTGTGTTTCCCAGCCACCCAGTCCTTAATTATGCATAAAGAATGGGACATCCAGTGGGAAGAAATAAGCTGGGTTCCAGATTTAAAAATATTTACAAAACTGACCCCACTTAATCCACAAGCTGGGAATCCCCAGCTAGAGTAGACACAGCAGTAACCAGGCTGGCCAAGAGATCTTTTTTACCCTTTGATGGCTCGGCCTTATTAAAATATCCGATGGAAAAGAAAGCAAACGGTCTACTGAAGACACTACACAACTATCTGGCGTCCCTTAATAAAGCAGCGATGGCTACCGTACCTGTTGCTCGTGCCTTAAGAGTGTGGCTTAGCCATTTAGGAAGAGAAATTGAAGACAGTCTTCCCCGGGATGAGCTTCTTCAGCAATTACTTTTCCTTGAAGCTGGCGGCGGAGTTCCTCTGCGATTTTCCAGTAGACTCCTTAAGGCTTATCGCAAAGAATATGGCTCTCACGAATTCTGTTAGAAGGACAATCTGGCTAAAGCTCTGGTCTGGAGACCCTTCATCAAAAATAATTTATGCTCCCTTCCATTTGAACCAGGAAAGCTGTTTGGCTCCCATTTGGACAAGCTCCTGGAAGCCAATATGGAGGATAAAGCACTATCCTTCCCTCAACCAAAAAGAAGAGATAAAAACTGATTTTATTGTGCATATAGAGGAGCAGATTCCAGAAGATTTACTTTCGGTTCAATCGTGGAAGATTTGACCGTAGAACCTGGAGCTCTTCAGAAAATTCAAGAAAAAAGACAGAAGACAACAAACCCTCCAAGTCCGAATTCTGATGCCAAAAGTTAGGAAGTAAGGGGACGTCTAACACTCTTCTTCTCCAAATAGCTGCAGATCACCTCAGATTCCTGGGTGCTAAATATTTTTCAAAAGGGATACAAACTAGAATTCAAGCATCTTCCGGAAAATCGTTTTCCTCTCAACAAAGAAGAAGATGTAGAAACATTCCAGCTCCTGGAAGACTACGTCAGAAAAGGAGCACTGTTCCGGACCATCAAGCCTATTCAGGCGTTTATTCCAGAATCTTCCGGGTTCCCGAACCTGGCGGAAAAAGCCGCCTAATCATAGATCTACGATACGTGAACCGTTGCATGCAAAAAATTCATTTAAAAATGGAGACGATAAGATCAATTTCTGCGATTCTCAGAAAAAAACACTTTTTGGCGTCCTTGGATTTAAAAGATGCGTACCTGCACATTCCGATTCACCCAAGCTCAAGAAAATTTCTAATAGTAGCCATCAGGAAAAAGAAGATAATGCATTTCCAATTCAGGGCTTTGCCCTTCTGTCTCTGTTCTGCTCCAAGGATTTTCACAAAAATCGCTATTATCATCGCAGTGAAACTTCGACTTCAGGGAATCCAAATCTTCCCCTATCTGGACGATTGGCTGGTCATTGCAGAATCAGAAACACTGCTTCAGCTTCATCTAGAAGAGACCATAAACCTTCTCCAGGCGGCAGGATTCATGCTAAACTGGAAGAAGTCAGATTTAATCCCTTTCACTTCCAAGGTCTTTCTCGGTTTCCTCATCGATACCGTGTCCATGAAGTTATATCTTCCTCATCCGAAAGTTACAGTATAAAAGAAAGAAATAAGGACTCTCTTATCTCTACGGTCACCCTCGGTTCGCAGAGTAATAAAAACTTTAAGACACCCGACAGCTGTGGCAGATGCTGTCCCTTGGGCGAACATCCATACCAGGGATCTTCAGCAAAAGTTACTGCAAACCTGGTGTCGCAGCAATTACCAGTTGGGGGCAAAGGTGAAGCTAAATCCCTCCACAGTACAGAGCCTCTCCTGGTGGCTTCACTCCAGGAATTTAATCAAAGGGAAACATTTTCAATTCCTCTCTCCAATAATCATCACAACAGATGCGTGAGACAAAGGCTGGGGAGCACATCTCCAGAGCAGATGGGTGCAAGGCCTCTGGTCTCCCAGCGAAATAATCCAGTCCTCCAACTACAAAGAACTGAAAGCAGTTCTATTAGCCCTTCAAAGGTTCAGAACCTATGTTTTAGGGAAACCGGTACTGATACGCTCAGACAATCTGGCGACAGTTTTATTTAAACAAGCAAGGCGGAACGAGAAGCCCCTCTCTGCTACATCTATGCAAGAGAATCTTCAGTTCAGCAGAATCACACTTAGCGAACTTAAGAGCGATGCATATCAGAGGTTGCTCCAATATTCAGGCGGATCTTCTGAGCAGGAGGACGATCAACCATGCAGAATGGGAACTGAATCCAGCCGTCTTCAGGAACATCGTAACCAGATGGGAATGCCCTACATGGGACCTGATGGCGTCGGCCAAGAACAGGAAGCTAAACAAATTCTGCTCCCTAAAAGCATCCGACAATCCAACAGTTGTGGATGCTTTCTTAATGAGCTGGAAGAACCTGCTTGCCTACATTTTTCCTCCAGTGCCTCTTATTCCAAAAGTCTTAAGGAAAATATTAGAAGAACAGCCTCAAGTAATGTTAATAATAACTCCTTTTTGGCAGAGGAGATCTTGGTTTCCCTTTCTTTTCCATCTAGCCAAAGGGCAATACTGGAAACTTCCGCTATGTCCAGATCTGCTTCTTCAGAACGGTCTCTATCACCAGAACTTAGACCGTCTACATCTCACGGCTTGGAGACTGAAAAATCTAAGTTAGAGGAAAAAGGCCTATTACAATCTGTTATAAGTACTTTACTTGTCTCTCGCAAGGACTCTACTAACAAGAAATATGCTAAAATATGGAACAAATTTAGTACCTGGATGTCCGACTCCGGTTATAAAGATATCAACGTTTCTTCAATCTTACAATTTCTCCAAGATGGTTTTCAAAAAGGGCTCAAACCCAATACTTTAAGAGCTCATATGACGGTCATAAACTCCATGATGGAGAATAATTTTCTTTATCATCCATTGATCTTCAGGTTCTTTAAGGCAGTCAAAAGACTGAAACCGGTACATGGTGATCCTATGCCCATCTGGGATCTTTCAATAGTCTTAAAAAAGCTTATGTCAGCTCCTTTTGAACCCTTACAAGTAACAGACCTCAAGTTGTTATCTTATAAAACATTATTTCTAACAGCCATCACATCTGCTAAGAGACTGGGAGAACTACAAGCCTTGTCTTATAAGTTCCCATGCTTGAGGTTCCTACCGGACGGGGTCTTATTACGTACAGTACCTGCTTTTTTACCTAAAGTTCCTTCCTCAGCTAATAAAAACAGAGAATAATTTCTTCCGGTTTTTCGACCTGACCCGGTTAATGAGGAGCAGAATCTCCTGCATACTTTGGATGTAAAAAGAGCGATGCAGATCTACATCTATAGAACTCAGGATTTCAGAAAATCCGAAAATCTTTTTGTCCTCTTTTCCGGTGCAAGAAAAGGACATCGACCTTCCAGAGATTCACTCGCTAGGTGTATAAAATCTACAATTACAGAAGCCTATTCTCTTCAATTCTTGCCTCTTCCGTTTCCAGTCAAGGCCCATTCCACCAGAGCTGCAGCAACATCCTGGGCAGAGATGGCTCAAGTCCCTATTGAAGACATTTGCAATGCCGCATCATGGTCCTCGTCTTTGATGTTTGCAAAACATTATCGCCTGGACATCAATGCTAGGAGCTCAGCCTTTGGTACCGGGGTTCTGTCGGCATCCTTGAATGAAAATCCCTCCCCTTCTGATCTATAAAAATCCCGTTATGTGCTGCCAGAGGACGAAAGGGGGAAAGGAAAAATCTTACCTGGGATTTTACTTTCCTTGAGTCCGGAGGCAGCACAACTATACCCTCCCTAATAAAAAAATTTTATTTTTGTTCTTGCATATATCTTTGTTTCGAGTCTATTTTTTTTAAACACATGGATACTTTGTGGGAGGTGTCCCTTATAGGGCAAGTAATTAATTATTCTAATTGTTGTTGCTAGGTGGGCGGTCCTGGAAATAAGATGACAGCAAGTTAACCCGTTATGTGCTGCCTCCGGACTCAAGGAAAGTAAAATCCCAGGTAATATTTTTCCTATCTTCTATCTTGTTCAACAGATCTAACTAGACTAGAATAGGATAAAAAAAAGTTTTCTCAATTTAGTCACACCAGAATGATCAGGGGACAAGGGGTCTTCTAAAACAAAAAACAATAAACAGAGGTATTTCCAAAAGAACACCTTGTTTCTTATGGTGTGAAAAGAGTAATACCGAGGAGCTATGAATGAATAACAATCCTCCAAAGGGATGAAAAACATGTGCAATAAAAGTTTACCTTCAGCGGTGGAGGGTATAGGTGACATTGTCCTCTGGACCCGCTTCATAGATGACATATTTGTCATATGCGATGGGTCCAGGGAGGACTTCTGTGGGTTTGTACAAAGGTTGAACAACAACTCCATTAACCTCAGATTCACTTTCGAGATTGTGAAGGATCATCTTCCCTTCTTAGACATCTGTATTAACAGATCTGACACTGGGAGTTTGACAACCACTATCTATAGGAAACCAACGGCCACTAACTTGATTTTACGGTGGGAGAGTAATCACCCCATCTCACTGAAACAAGGTATACCCACAGGACAATACCTGAGACTTTGGCGCAACTGCTCTGATGAACATAAATTTACAGAGCAGGCAAACTGCCTGAGAATACGTTTTCAGGAGAGAGGTTATCCTGATAAGGTCTTACGTCCAGCATACCAAAGGGCAGGAAATCAGGAGCGCCTCAAATTGCTACAGCCACCGTATTTCAAGACAGAGTCATAGAGAGTATTCAGACTCATAGACACATACGATACCACACACAAAAAGGTGAGGGAGATTATTTTCCAACACTGGGAGATTTTCAGGATGGACCCTGATCTCTGTGAGGTGATCGGGCCACAACCGGCAATCACCTATAGACGAGGAAAAAGCCTAAGGGACCACCTGGTACACAGCCACTTTGTGTTGATACCTGAGAAAAATCCGAGTTTGTGGCTTGGGGGCCCCCATTGGGCTGTTATCGCTAAGGCAATTATAGTTTTTGTGATATGTTACAGACAACCAAGTCATTTAAGAACAATAGAGATGGGTCGACATTCAAAATTCAGGATTTTATTAATTACCATTCCACAGGGATTGTATATCTCATCAATTGTATATGTGGCCTCCAATACGTGGGGAAGTTGGGCACATTAGTGACATCCGCAACAAAAGAGACACCACAGAAGTGGGAGAGAGAGCATTTTTGAATGTATGAGAACATCATGTAGTACACATTTTTGTCCACAAGATGGCCTCTATCCAGATGTGTGGGTAAGGTCACTGTGAAGGGGGAGGGGGAATTAGGTTGCAGTTTTCAAATCTACCAATAAACTCAGAGTTGATGTTGCTGAAACCACTCCTATGAAATTAAGGAGCCAATTACCTTTTCTTAAGGAACACCCCTTATGTGATGCCATGTCTGCTATTTAAGTGAATATAGTTTTGAATAAAGCTCTTGGCTTGGGGGATGAGAAGTGATTTGAATGGAACCACCTTGTGTCTGGTCTCACTATGAAAGCAGTATGGTGTACACATACTTATAACTTCTATTTAATTTGGCAACACACAAAGAAGATGAGAAGCGCATGAATTGTGCTAACAAAATGGCGCCCAACGTGGGGCAGATCAACTTGCATAATTTCCGATTCAAACGCCACGAGAGGACTTGGCCAAAATCATCAGACGAGGTCATTCCGGTTAAAACAAGGTAAAAAGCTTTAATTCTTACACCTCCTCTGAATCTTTTGCCCAAGTTAATTCTCAAGAGTTGAATTGGTGTTATCGCGATAGAAGGGTTCAAATTATAGCTGATCTGTCCTTTAGAACTAAAGAACCCGATTGAATATTCCTTCTTTGTGTGGTAAAACGTGCTGAAACTGAGCAGAACGCAAGTTGTTAGACAGCTGATGCATATCCAGTGACGTAGAATTGGATCCCAGCCAAGCTCTGACGAGAGTCTTGGAGAGTGACTAGTAGGATTAACACAAATTCGGTTGGCAGTTATTAAGATTGTGTATCCCTACAGAAAGTAGGATTAACACCAATTCGATTGGCAGTTATTAAGATTGTGTATCCCTACAGAGAATAGGATTAACACCAATTCGATTGACAGGTATTAAGATTGTGTATCCCTACAGAGATTAGGATTAACACCAATCGCATATTATATAGGCGATTGGAAGTTATTAAGATTGTGTATCCCTAAAAGGTGAATTAGACCTGAGGTCCAAATGCTGGACTGGTCGGCACTGCTAGGCAATGGCAGCGGTTCACGTGTCTATGGGTCGGCGTCCCCGGAAACAGTGTAGAGATGAAGACTGGCACTCGCTTCAATAGATTTTCAATATTGCTGCTTTATTTGACACATAATATCTTAGTGATGCATTTCGGCACTAATATGTGCCTTCATCAGACTGATAACATCCAAAGCAAATGGACAGTTTATATACACAGGTCACAGAGACAATAGGTCAGAAAAAACAATAGGAAGTGATGTCACACAGTAACTCCTCCCCCAAATAGAAATTATCAAATAGAAAGTAGCAAGGATCCAAGTTGCGACATTGTTACATCTTATTGACGTTATGCTGAAAAAGAAAAAAGAAAAAAAAATTTTTTAAAAAAAGAAGAGAAAAAAAACACGTCACTAAGATATTATGTGACAAATAAAGCAGCAATATTGAAAATCTATTTAGGCGAGTGCCGGTCTTCATCTCTACACTGTTTCCGGGGACGCCGACCCATAGACACGTGCACCACCGCCATTGCCTAGCAGTGCCGACCAGTCCAGCATTTGAATATACGAGGTATTCTGGTGCGAGCACGCTATACATCTTATCTACTATACCACACCAATGAATACCTTTGCTTACATGGATGAGAATGCACAAGAAATTATGTCACAGATAACTGTTCCATCAGACTTTTTGAGAATTGCTCCCAGCGAATTAAAAAGCAGGGATTTGGAAAAAGAAACCAAGAAACTTGTCTCACTCGAACTTCATGCCGCGACTCTAGCGGAGTATTATCGCACCCTGAAAATACCGTGTGGATTAAGGGTGAAACTGCGACCCACCCTGTTCAGCAACAATTTCGATTATTGCACCAAGTTCACTCAAATAATAAACAAATGCTCGTTGGACCTCATAGTTCTGACTATAGAACATCTTTCATCCGCTATTAAAGAGCGTCAGGCCAGCATACAGTCTATCAAAGACCAGCTAAAAGACTGCTTAAAACCTGAGGAACTGACATCTCTCCATGATAAATTGGAGAAACAATGCAATGACTTACGGGTCAAGATAGAGGCCACAAAAAGATCCAAATTTCTCCGCGATACCGAGGACTATTTGAACCACCAATCTACAGATCGCAGGATGCAGCAGGAGTTCCATCAGCATTTACAAGAGACCGACGGGGAGGTTCAGCGTCCTCTGGTTCTGGAAGCGATGCCTCCACTGGTTCCCGAAATGTTTTTTTAGGCCGGCGCAATCGACCTCACAGAGGAAGACCAGGCGAGCAGGGCGCCATTATCAGCGGAGCAGATGCACCTCGAACAACCCGGTCACAGGTACGGCTGAGAACTTAGTGTTAAACCTGTCTTCAGTAAACTTGAACCCACTACAGATGAACTTGTTACAAAAAGGCTTGTCCTTTAGTCCTACGAGTAGTTTAGACACTTTCACACTTGATATGGATTTGCAACACTTCTATAGAAACTTGCGCTTAAAAGCGCACTTTTCTTTGGCACAGTCTGACCCCGCTTTTGATGTTTCTCCAGTTTCTGATACTTTATCAGCCAAACAATTTTGCCTTAAAAACAAGAGTACATTTTTGCCACCTCGCTCATACCATCCCATGGAGACTTTTATCCAACTTGTGCAAACAGATATTGATACATGGTTGCAACAATGTAGGGATGGCAAATTTCACTTGCACCATAATTTAACTAGGGAAGAAAAAAATGCATTGGATCACTTGTTGGATAATAAATCTCTGGTATTCAAACCCGCTGACAAAGGGGGAGCTCTGGTGGTACTCAACAAAAGTTATTATGTATCTGAGATTATGAGTCAATTACATGATACCAATACTTATGAATTATTATCATATGATCCCGTATTTCGAGTTAAAGCTATGCTAGAGAGTGTTGTGGATGCCGCGGTTAAGGATGGAGTCATTGATGCTCCTTTGAGCAAATTTTTGATTAATCAGCACCCTATAACTCCCGTATTTTATACTTTACCTAAAGTTCATAAATCTTTGACTCATCCACCGGGTCGCCCAATTGTGGCGTCAACTGACTCCATCTTTTCTCCCCCAGCAATTCTTTTGGAAAAAGTATTGACACCATTGATTACCTCATCTCCTTCCTATCTATGGGATACACAGCATTTTTACAGGAACTTGCATGCATTACATCTGGAAGTGACTATATTTTAGTCACTCTCGATGTATGCAGTTTATATACATCAATTACTCATCAAGAGGGCATAAGGGCAGTACAATATCTACTTACATCTAGCACATATTCTAGACTACATCAGGAATTTTTTCTGTCACTACTAAGGGTGGTATTGGAACAGAATTACTTTCTGTTTAAGATTCGTTTTACCAACAGCTCCGCAGGACCGCGATGGGATCGAACGTCGCACCGCCTTACACAAATTGTTATATGGCACGATTTGAGTCTGAATATGTTTATTCACATCCACTGTAGTAACAATATTGTATATTTTGGCGTCGATTCATCGACGATATATTTTGCGTGTCGTGGGGCGACGTTCGGTCCCTACAACAATTTGCGGACTTCCTTAATATAGTACGACCCGAATTACAATTCACGTTACATTACAGCTTTAAAAAAGTATCCTTTTTGGATAG
The DNA here is from genome assembly GCA_033119425.1 of Bufotes viridis. NCBI lineage: Eukaryota > Metazoa > Chordata > Amphibia > Anura > Bufonidae > Bufotes > Bufotes viridis. The sequence continues at coordinate 626 of JAKVIS010000122.1, read as the reverse complement.
TTGGGTCATCCAAGACGCTGTTGGTCGAATACACACTGACTTATTTACTAAACACACTGCCAGAAATAGTCTGTTGGAATTCAGCAGTAATCATCCAGCTCCTACAAAAAAATCGCTACCATACTCACAATTTCAGAGGGTAAAGCGGATCGTTAGTGATCTAGAAACATGTACAGTAAGGTTAGAGGAAATGACTCAGAAATTTCAGGCTACGGGTTACCCCGACTCATTGTTAGACCAGCAGAAAAATAAACTTATGACTGAACAACCTCTAAAATCTAAACAGAAACCACGTATACCATTAGTGGTTAAATACCACCCATGGACATGCAAATTACGTGGGATAGTCAACAAACACTGGCACATAGATCCTAAATAGATCCTATCCTATCACCCCTGAGTTTCAAAAGCCGCCCATGCTCTGTTATAAGAGTAGGGGTGTGGAAATTAAAAAAACTACTTGTCGAAGGACTAAAGCGGGGGCTCAATCTACTTGTCCCTCATGACCATCTACTTGTCCTGAACTTATACCAACGTTATACTGTATGGGGGCGGGGGCCACAAGGAGATGTTATACTGTATGGGGCGGGGGCCAAAAGGAGACGTTATGCTGTATGGGGGCAGGG